>SJYC01039539.1:0-12653 GCA_006408675.1 Madoqua kirkii | reverse complement strand
TTATGTGTCTTTTCTTCTTTCTTCTAGTCCTTTTCTTTTTAAAAATTGTTTAGTTTTAATTGAAGGATAATTGTTTTGCAATATTGTATTGGTTTATGCCATACATCAACATGAATCAGCCACAGTACCTCTATGTACGTATGTCCACTCCCTGTTGAGCCTCCTTCCCACCTCCCACCCCATTCCATCCCTAGTTTGTCACAGAGCCCACCTTTCTTCTAGTTCTTTGCATTTGATCTATTTCTCTGTTTTTCTTCCTTTAATTTCTAATTGATCTTTCCCTTTTTTCTTTCTCTTGGTTTGGATTGGGAGCCTTAGTGTTGGGTTCCTGAGTTGAATAGTGGTTTACAGCAGGAAGACAAAGGATGAGTGGGAAGAGCTAGGGGTGAAGGGGCAGGAAGGACAGGACTGATATGGGACTTAGTGTCAACCTGTCCTCCAATGTATATTTTAGCTACCAAGTGGCTTCTTTATGCTGTCCTTTCTAGGGAAAAAATGAAGCAATTAACTAAATAGCAGAAAAGAATGAAATTAATGAGCAGAAAATTAATGATGTGGAATACTAGGATAGTTTCTCGAGTTGTTTGCATATTACAATCACTCATTCAACAATATTTATTGAGTGTATAATACATGTCAGTTACTGCTCTAGGAGCAAATAGGTCTGAGGAAGCCCTGGCTTAGAAGGTTAGCTAGTAGGTGAAGGGACAAGGTAGAGTGTATGTGTGATCAATTTCCATGAATAGGTAAGAGCAAGCACTAAGGTCCCTGAGGCTGGGATGGGAGTAAACACAGGATGCTGATGAGACCAGAGTAATGAGGATTCTGGGGAGAACAGAAGAAATAGAGGTTCTGAGTGGTAATAGAAAGTCTGTTGATAAAAGCATTCCTTTATTCTTGAAAAATTTTGTCTTTTATTCTTACAGAGATGAGTTCAGTGGTTAGCTGCTCAGTTATGTCCAACTCTTTGTGACCCCATGGCTACCCTGTCCATGTCCAGGCAATAAAGCTGGAGTGGGTTTCCATGCCCTCCTCCAGGGATCTTCCCAACCCAGGTCTCCTGCCTTGCAGTGCAGTGTGCAAATAGCCTAGGATAGGGGCAGGGATGGAATGGCTGATGAGGCAAATTCAGTTAGAGAGCATCTTCCAGGAGAGCAGTGATGACAGTGTGGCCAGGTAGGATGGGCAAGAATGGAAAGTGGTCAGGGGTAGATGCATTTTGCAGAAAGAACCACCAGAGATTTATGATGTTGGGATGTGAGAGGGAAGGAGAAATTCAATTATGACCCATGTGTTATGTCCTGAGAAACTGGACAGACCTGCTGTTAATTTACATGGGAAAGTAAGACCAGGTGTTTTATTTCTCCAGAGGAGACCAAGAACTCTATCTGATCACTTTAGGGAGGATAAGCCCATTGAACATCCAAATGGAGATGGTGAATATTTAGTGTTATAAGAAATAGAATTCAAGGGAGCTTATATGTCATTAATCAGCTCTATAGTATTGTAGTATACAGTGGTGGGTGAGGGGGAAAGTGGAGGTGTGGGGTGTATGTCTTTGAAGGTACATGCAGCCAAATGATTGTATACATATTAGGTACTTAACATAAAAGGAGGAATTTCTGGTGTGAGGTGGAACCTGGTTTGTTCAGCTGATTGATATGGCCAAGATGGTATTTGAAGACTATAGAAACAGTGATTTGCTCTTGTAGTAGGACCTTCCATCACACCTTTGTGTTGTTTTTGGCAAGAATATCTGGGCATGTCTTTTCTGGGCATGAGTCAAAATGTGCTCTGTTCTGCAGGAATTCAGCTCACAGAGCCTACCTCCATGGTGGTGGATCTGGTGGTAATGCTATCCTAGTCTTAGAAATTACTCTGTTTCTTTATACAGAGAGTGAATCTTGTATGGTTGCCTCGTTTCCTCTTTGCAAGGAGGTAAAGTAGACATGCTGCTGCTGCTGCTGTTGCCAAGTCGCTTCAGTCGTGTCCAACTCTGTTAATAGAAAGTCTGTTGATAAAAGCATTCCTTTATTCTTGAAAAATTTTGTCTTTTATTCTTACAGAGATGAGTTCAGTGGTTAGCTGCTCAGTTATGTCCAACTCTTTGTGACCCCATGGCTACCCTGTCCATGTCCAGGCAATAAAGCTGGAGTGGGTTTCCATGCCCTCCTCCAGGGGATCTTCCCAACCCAGGTCTCCTGCCTTGCAGTGCAGTGTGCAAATAGCCTAGGATAGGGGCAGGGATGGAATGGCTGATGAGGCAAATTCAGTTAGAGAGCATCTTCCAGGAGAGCAGTGATGACAGTGTGGCCAGGTAGGATGGGCAAGAATGGAAAGTGGTCAGGGGTAGATGCATTTTGCAGAAAGAACCACCAGAGATTTATGATGTTGGGATGTGAGAGGGAAGGAGAAATTCAATTATGACCCATGTGTTATGTCCTGAGAAACTGGACAGACCTGCTGTTAATTTACATGGGAAAGTAAGACCAGGTGTTTTATTTCTCCAGAGGAGACCAAGAACTCTATCTGATCACTTTAGGGAGGATAAGCCCATTGAACATCCAAATGGAGATGGTGAATATTTAGTGTTATAAGAAATAGAATTCAAGGGAGCTTATATGTCATTAATCAGCTCTATAGTATTGTAGTATACAGTGGTGGGTGAGGGGGAAAGTGGAGGTGTGGGGTGTATGTCTTTGAAGGTACATGCAGCCAAATGATTGTATACATATTAGGTACTTAACATAAAAGGAGGAATTTCTGGTGTGAGGTGGAACCTGGTTTGTTCAGCTGATTGATATGGCCAAGATGGTATTTGAAGACTATAGAAACAGTGATTTGCTCTTGTAGTAGGACCTTCCATCACACCTTTGTGTTGTTTTTGGCAAGAATATCTGGGCATGTCTTTTCTGGGCATGAGTCAAAATGTGCTCTGTTCTGCAGGAATTCAGCTCACAGAGCCTACCTCCATGGTGGTGGATCTGGTGGTAATGCTATCCTAGTCTTAGAAATTACTCTGTTTCTTTATACAGAGAGTGAATCTTGTATGGTTGCCTCGTTTCCTCTTTGCAAGGAGGTAAAGTAGACATGCTGCTGCTGCTGCTGTTGCCAAGTCGCTTCAGTCGTGTCCAACTCTGTGTGACCCCATACATGGTAGCCCACCAGGCTCCTGTCCCTGGGATTCTCCAGGCAAGAACATTGGAATGGGTTGCCATTTCCTTCTCCAATGCATAAAAGTGAAAAGTGAAAGTGACGTCGCTCAGTCGTGTCTGACTCTTAGCGACCCCATGGACTGCAGCCTATCAGCCTCCTCCATCCATGGGATTTTCCAGGCAAGAGTACTGGAGTGGGGTGCCATTTCCTTCTCTGAAAGTAGACATGAATATATCCTAAATCAATCTCCTGGATACCCCTGTAATCCATTTGCAGAGAAATTCTATTCTTTTGTAAATATCTCAAGATTACAATCCCTCAGAGGAAGAAATATAGCAATGAAGTAGTATATTGAGGTCAAGAACAAGGGCTCCAGCAATTGAAGCAAGAGTCTCTCTACTTTCAGAAAGTGGAAGTTGCAGCTATATATTACTTCACCTTGATTATTTTATTCAATCAACACATATGTATTGAGGATATACTATGAACCAGGAAGCCATTAGGGGCTGAACCCATTAGGGGGTGCCAATGTCATGGTGAATGATAAATGATGCTCTTATTCCCATAGGGTGAGACAGACAATAAAAGTTTTAAAATGTAATCTTGTGTGTGTTGAATGGTATACGTGTTGTGGACAAAAGAAAAGCAAGAAAGGACTTGAAAATGCAAGGTGTTTATAATTTTAGTGACTTCACAGAATGTATCTCTCAAGAAGTTGGCATTTAAATAAAAATCTGAAGCAGATGAGAGATAGAAATATGAGGAAAGAGCATTCCAAAGAGAAAAAAATGCAAAGATCCAAAGGTGAGAGTGTCCAAGGAAATTCAAGGAAACACAGTGAGCAAAAGGGACATGGTAGGAAATGAGGTCAGAGATATGAGTGTGTGTGTTTGCGTGTGTATTGTGTAGGGCCTTGTGTGCCACTCTAAGCATTGGGACCTTATCTGGGGTAATTTGGAGCTTCCCTTGTGGCTCATATTTAATTTGAGAAGTCATTGAGATACTTTCAGCATGAGAAGTACATTGTATAACTTACATTATAAGCAGACTCATTTGAACTGTTATGAGAATAGACTCTAAGGTTTCAATGATAGAAGCCCGGAGACTGACTAGAAGCCTGTAAGAGCCCATCTAAGAGAGAATAGTGGCTTGGACCAAGGCAGCTGTAGAGGAGATAAGCATTCACTGCATTCTGAGATATTCTGAATAGTATAGACAAGAGGCTTTTCTGATAGATTGGATGTAAAAGACATGGAGGAATTAAAAATGGTTCTAAGGCATTTGAGCTCAGCAAAATAAAGAACATCTCAAGTATCCATTACTTTCCTTTATTGTAACATATATGAATTATCTATTGGGATGAAATGGTCCAAGTTCTGCTAGAGATAGTATATTGAGTCTATGTAGTCTTGCTAAAAAGTGTCAGTGCCATATGGGAAAGCCAGTATTTTGCCTATTGAAAGAGGATTGTCCAATAGTCTCATGACAAACTAACTCAGATTCTATTCTTCCTGGTATGGATACATACAAATGTAGATAAATGGTTCAATTTTATGAGAGCAAATATCCTATTATCTGTGCTTTGGGAAAAATGAAAGAGTGTGTTGTGCTAAATCGCTTCTGTCATGTTCAACTCTTTGCAACCCTATGGACTCTCAGAGGAAGAAATATAGCAATGAAGTAGTATATTGAGGTCAAGAACAAGGGCTCCAGCAATTGAAGCAAGAGTCTCTCTACTTTCAGAAAGTGGAAGTTGCAGCTATATATTACTTCACCTTGATTATTTTATTCAATCAACACATATGTATTGAGGATATACTATGAACCAGGAAGCCATTAGGGGCTGAACCCATTAGGGGGTGCCAATGTCATGGTGAATGATAAATGATGCTCTTATTCCCATAGGGTGAGACAGACAATAAAAGTTTTAAAATGTAATCTTGTGTGTGTTGAATGGTATACGTGTTGTGGACAAAAGAAAAGCAAGAAAGGACTTGAAAATGCAAGGTGTTTATAATTTTAGTGACTTTCACAGAATGTATCTCTCAAGAAGTTGGCATTTAAATAAAAATCTGAAGCAGATGAGAGATAGAAATATGAGGAAAGAGCATTCCAAAGAGAAAAAAATGCAAAGATCCAAAGGTGAGAGTGTCCAAGGAAATTCAAGGAAACACAGTGAGCAAAAGGGACATGGTAGGAAATGAGGTCAGAGATATGAGTGTGTGTGTTTGCGTGTGTATTGTGTAGGGCCTTGTGTGCCACTCTAAGCATTGGGACCTTATCTGGGGTAATTTGGAGCTTCCCTTGTGGCTCATATTTAATTTGAGAAGTCATTGAGATACTTTCAGCATGAGAAGTACATTGTATAACTTACATTATAAGCAGACTCATTTGAACTGTTATGAGAATAGACTCTAAGGTTTCAATGATAGAAGCCCGGAGACTGACTAGAAGCCTGTAAGAGCCCATCTAAGAGAGAATAGTGGCTTGGACCAAGGCAGCTGTAGAGGAGATAAGCATTCACTGCATTCTGAGATATTCTGAATAGTATAGACAAGAGGCTTTTCTGATAGATTGGATGTAAAAGACATGGAGGAATTAAAAATGGTTCTAAGGCATTTGAGCTCAGCAAAATAAAGAACATCTCAAGTATCCATTACTTTCCTTTATTGTAACATATATGAATTATCTATTGGGATGAAATGGTCCAAGTTCTGCTAGAGATAGTATACTGAGTCTATGTAGTCTTGCTAAAAAGTGTCAGTGCCATATGGGAAAGCCAGTATTTTGCCTATTGAAAGAGGATTGTCCAATAGTCTCATGACAAACTAACTCAGATTCTATTCTTCCTGGTATGGATACATACAAATGTAGATAAATGGTTCAATTTTATGAGAGCAAATATCCTATTATCTGTGCTTTGGGAAAAATGAAAGAGTGTGTTGTGCTAAATCGCTTCTGTCATGTTCAACTCTTTGCAACCCTATGGACTAGCTGGCCAGGCTCCTCTGTCCATGGGATTCTCCAGGCAAGAATACTGGAGTGGGTTGCCACGCCCTTTTCTAGGGAATCTGCCCAACCCAAAGATCAAACCCACGTCTTTTACATCTCTGGCATTGGCAGGCGGGTTCTTTACCACTGTGCCACCTGGAAAGCTCCTTTCCTCTTATATATCCCTAAGCATGTACTATTGTGCTGTAATGAATTGCAAAAGATACAGAAGACTGAAGAAGAATAATTCAGAGATAAGTAAAGACATGTCTCTCAATCTCAGAATTTCTCTGTCCATGTTTTCAGGTGCCTGTGAACAACTGAACCATGGGGATATGGTTGAACCAATCATCCATAGATGGCTTCATTCTCTTGGGCATCTTTTCTCATACCCAGGCTGATTTTGCCCTATTCTCTGTGGTTATGTTGGTCTTCACGGTAGCCCTCTGTGGGAATGTCCTCCTTCTCTGCCTCATCTACGTGGATCCTCGACTTCATACACCCATGTACTTCTTCCTCAGCCAGCTCTCCCTCATGGATCTCCTGTTGGTCTGTGACATTGTGCCCAAGATGGCGGCCAACTTCCTGTCTGGCAGGAAGTTCATCTCCTTTGTGGGTTGTGCCATACAAATTGGATTTTTTGTCTCTCTCGTGGGATCTGAAGGGCTCTTGCTGGGACTCATGGCTTATGACCGCTATGCGGCCATTAGCCACCCACTTCACTATCCCATCCTCATGAGCCCGAGGGTCTGTCTCCGGATTGCTGTGAGTTCGTGGACTTTTGGGATAATAGATGGAATGATACAAATGGTGGGAGCCATAAGCTTACCCTACTGTGGCTCAAGGAATGTGGATCATTTCTTCTGTGAGGTTCAGCTTTACTGAAACTGGCCTGTGTAGACACATCCATTTTTGATTCCCTGCTTTTTGCTTGCTGTGTCTTCATGCTGCTTCTGCCCTTCTCCATCATTGTGGCTTCCTATGCTCGAATTTTGGGGGCTGTGCTACATATGCACTCTGCTCATGCTCGTAAAAAGGCTCTGGCCACCTGTTCTTCCCACCTTACTGCTGTGTCCCTCTTCTATGGGGCAGCCATGTTCATCTACCTTAGGCCTAGGCGCTACCGGGCCCCCAGCCATGACAAGGTGGTCTCTCTCTTCTACACAGTCCTTACACCTATGCTGAACCCTCTCATTTATAGCTTGAGAAATCGGGAGGTGATGGGTGCCTTGAAGAAGGGGCTACATCACTGCAGTGTTGGCAACTGGCACTGAACACCAGGGCATCTGGAGCCTGGTGCTACCACCTCCTGTTTGCATAATGTTGGCGATTCATTCACGCTTTGTGAGTGACTGTTTCCTCATCAATAAATGGGAATCATGACACTGCCCTACCTCACAGGGATTTTGTTGGGAAAACTATAAGTAAATCTAAGTCACCATGAGGAAGCAATGCATTGTTATTATTACCATTATTGATTATTTATGAAGTCTTTGAAGGAAATTCACTCTATTTTTAATTCTTCTTGGTTATAATTGTGTTTTATTGAGTGCTTGCTATGTCCTGGGCACAGTCTTTTTCCATTTATGTATCATCTGTATTATTTAGTTGATGATTTCACCTAATAAATATAAATATTTTAAATAAAAACTTTCTAGGTGGGAAAAATTGAGTCTCTATGATTCTTTATTGGATGGTTCCTAGTCTAAGGGATGTGGGGGAGGGAGAGGTGTGAAATGGGAGTTTGGGGTTGGTAGACGAAAACTACTTCCTTTAGAATGGATAAGCAACAAAGTACTACTGTGTAGCACAGGGAACTATATCCAATCTCCTGGGATAAACCATAATGGAAAAGAACATTTAAAAAGAATGTATATATGTGTAAAACTGAGTCACTTTGCTATATAGCAGAGATTGGCAAAGCATTGTAAATCAACTATACTTAAATAAAAAAGAAATACAAATATATCCCTAACTGCTAATAAATTATTTATATATTTCCAGTACCTGGTTCTGTGCCTCATAGGTAGTAGTTACTTAATAAATCTTATTGAATGAAGGCAAGAAGAAGACATCAAAAGGGATATATGTATGAAAACATATATTTAAAAGCACTATTCAGGTGCCAAATTTGCTGTGGCAACTGTGATTATTTCTGTACTTAAAGTTCTGCAAGAGTAAAACTATATCTGTTTTGGAAAGGGGAGATTAGGATAGAATTTGAGCCATTGTTTAATAACTTACATATCAGTCAAGGTACAGCCAGGAATAAAAACTTTATCGGTTACTTTAGCAGAAAAAATGTAAAGAGTCGTTAGCCAGATGTTTGAGAACTGAAATGGTAAAAGAACACTAAGAATTGCAGAGGAAAAAAATCTGCAAAAAGAAATTACTCTTCCTAGTGTGAGATTGTTGTTCAGTTGCTCAGTTGTGTCCAACTCTTTGTGACCCCATGGACTGCAGCACGCCAGGCTTCCCTGTCCTTCACTATGTCCCTGAGTTTGCTCAGATTCATGTCCATTGAGTCAATGATGCCATCCAATCATCTCATCCTCTATCACCCCCTTCACCTCCTGCCCTCAATCTTTCCTAGCATTAGGGTCTTTTCCAATGAGTTGGCTCTTCACATCAAGTGACCAAAGTATTGGAGCTTCAGCATCAGTTCATGATATTCTCTTATACTCATTTTTATTTCTGTACAGTCTATAGTAATATCCCTACTTTCATTTCTGATTTTAGTTATTTTATTGACTTCTCTCTTTTTTGTTTGCCATTCTAGCTTAAGTTTGTTCAATTTTGTTTATCTTTTTCAAAAAAGACTTTTGGTTTGGTCAATTTTATTTACTGTTTTTTAATCTCTTTATCTTCACTCTAATCTCCACTTTTTTAATTCTTCTAGCTTTTGGTTTAGTTTTCTCTTTTTCTTTAAATTATAAAGTTAGATGACCATTTTGAGTTCTTTACTTCCTTTCTGATATAGGCTGTAAATTTCTCTCTGAGCATTACTTTCCTGGCATCCCATATTTTGGTATATTATGTTCTCATTTTCGTTTGTCTCAAGATTTTTTCTAATTTATCTTTAATTTATTCTTTGGTCCATTTGTTTTTTTAAGAGTGTGCTGTTTAATTTCCACATATGTTTGAATTTTCCATTCTCTTTCTATTATTGATATCTAGTTACATTCTATTTTGGTCAAAGAAAATACTATATTATTTCAATATTTGAAATTTATTGAGACAATTTTTAGTCTAACATATGGTGTATCCTGGGGAATGCTCCATATACACTCGAATGTGTGTCTTTGTTGCTGGGTAGAATGTTCTATATATGTCTAGTAGACAAAGTTGGGTTATAATATTGTTGATACCCTCTATTTTCTAATTGATATTCTGTCTAGATGTTCTATCAGTTGTTGAAAGTGAAATACTAAGTCTTCAACCATTATCACAGAACTGTCTCTTTTCAGTTCAGTTTTGTCAAAGTTTGCTTCACATAATTTGGGGCTGTGTTTAATATATGTATGATTAAAATTTCTATAATTGCTTGATGAATTGACAATTTTCTCAACATAAGATGTACTTAGTCCCTTGTAACATATAATGTAATATAGTACTTTAATCTATATATTTTTCTTATATTAATATTTCCACCTCAGCTCTTTTTTGGCTATATTTGTGTGGAGCGTCCTTTTTCCATCTTTTTATTTTCCATCTACTTGAGGTTTCAAATCTAAGAGAGTTTCTTATAGACAACATGGAATTGAATGATATTTCAAAAACTGTGTTTTGCCAGTCTTTGCCTTTTAATTGGAGAGCTTAGTTCATTGAAATTTAAAGTAATTACTGATATGGACAGACTTACTTCTGCTATTTTGATATTCATTTTCTATATATATATTTTTAGTTTTCCATTTTTCCCATTGCTTCCTTCTGTACAATTTATTTGGGGGGGGCATTATTTGATTATTTTTATTTGCTGCTCATTTTATTTTTAAATTTTTAAAATTTTATATTCAAACCTTTTTAAAAAATGTATTAATTTTTTTGGCCATGCTGTGATGATCTTAGTTCCCCTCATTGCTTCCTTCTGTACAATTTATTTGGGGGGGGGGCATTATTTGATTATTTTTATTTGCTGCTCATTTTATTTTTAAATTTTTAAAATTTTATATTCAAACCTTTTTAAAAAATGTATTAATTTTTTTGGCCATGCTGTGATGATCTTAGTTCCCCTTGTAAGATCTTAGTTCCCCAACCAGGAATCAAACCTGGGCTCTTGCAGTGAAAAGTGTGAAAGTTCTAAGTCTTAACCACAGTGCCACCAGGGAATTCTTTCATTTCCTTTTGTATGTATTTTAAGATATTTTCTTAGCTTTTACCATAGGGATTACAATTCTTATCTTAAATGTATACTAATTTAGTTTGACTTAATACAAACTTTGCGTTTATAACATACAAAAGTCATGCTCCTACATAGTTCTATTTTCCTTTATTTTGTTGTTGTCTCTAACACTACATTTTTTTAACTTTTATTTTGTATAGGAGTATAGTCAGTTAACAATTTTATAGTAGTTTCAGGTGGACAGCAAAGGGACTTTGTCATACATACGCACGCATCCATTCTCCCCCAAACTCCCCTCCCATCCAAGGTGCCACATAACGTTGAGCAAAGTTCCATATGCTATACAGTAGGTCTTTGTGGGTTATCCATTTTAAATAGAGCGATGTGTACATGTTCATCCCAAATTCCCTATCTCTTTCCTCCATCTTTCCCCCAGCAACCATAAGTTCATTCTCTAAGTCTGTGAGTCTCTTTCTGTTTTGTAAGTAAGTTCTCAAATATTATATCTTTACACTTTGTGTGCAAGTTAACATAGGTTTATAATTATTGTTTAATACATTTATCTCTTAAATAATACAGGGAAAAAATTATAAGCCAAGAAATGCAACAATACTGTTTTGAATACTTACTTTTGTTACTTTTACCAGAGTTCATTATTTCTCATATGCCTTCAAGTTATCGTTCAGTGTCCATTCATTTCAGACTTAATGACATCCTATAACATTTCTTGTGGAAAAATTCTAATATCAATGTACCCCCTTGGCTTCTGTTTGGTCAAGAATATCTTATTTCTCCTTCATTTTGAAGTATAGTTTTGCCAGATATAAAATTCTTTGTTTATAGTTTGTTTCTATCAGTGTTTTAAAATATCAATGTTCTTCTTATCTCCACTGTTTCTTTTTTTTTAACAAGAGAAAAGGTAAACAAGTTTATTAATTTTTAGCATCATGTGCACAGAGGCATCACAAGAAGAAATGAATACCCCCACAGCAGTGCTATTTGAGAGTTTATAAAAAAACTTTATTGGGCGGGGGAGAAGGATGTAGGCTATTTAGAGAAAGTGAGGTGAAAGTCCTTCAGTCATGTCTGACTCTTTGCGACTCCAGGGACTATACAGTAAATGGAATTCTCCAGGCCAGAATACTGGAGTGTGTAGCTGATCCCTTCACCAGGGGATCTTCCCAACCCAGGGATCGAACCCAGGTCTCCCACATTGTAGGCGGATTCTTTACCAGCTGAGTCGGTTTAGAGAAAGAAGCCAGTTTAGAGAAAAGTAAATGATTTTTAGAGAAGATGAATGGACACTTAGAAGAAAAGATGAGAAATCTGAAGATGTAAGGGGTCAACATTTGTCATCCCAAATGTGTCTCCTTGGCCGAAAACCTCAGGAAGAATTCCTAACTGCCTAAAATAATTTATAGAGAGCCTGTTACAGGAATGAAACTATCACTATAAAAAACTGTAGTTTTATAAGAACCAGGTGTGGTAGGCAAGGAGGAGCCTAGCAGTACATGTTGAAATTCCTGTCTTTGTCCCGTTGTCTGTGCTTGGCCCTTAAAATACTGGCTTTTCTATCATTTCCATGTGAATTGCTTTCCTCCCCATCAAAATCCCAAAACACTACCTCTGACATCCTTTGTGTCTTAAGCTGAAGATGGTATTTAAAGTGAAGGTTTTAGCCCACTTGCTTAGTTTTACTTTGGTTACCTTCCTTTAAGTGTCAAATCCAAGAAAATCATCACCAAGATTAATGTCAAGGAGTTTACTGCCTATGTTTTCTTCTAGGAGTCTTATAGTTTGAAGTCTTAATTTCTGTTTAATCCATTTTGAGTTGCAGATTTTACTGAGCCTGTTACTCAGTCCAAGCTCATACTGCTTGCTGTACAACAGAGCAATAAATCTCAAGACAAATTGTTGGGGCAAAGAATAGTGACTTTATTCAGAAAACCAGAAAACCAAGAAGAGGGTGTTCAGTTCAGTTCAGTCGCTCAGTCGTGTCTGACTCTGAGACCCCATGAATCGCAGCCTGCCAGGCCTCCTTGTCCATTACCAATGCCTGGAGTTCATTCAGACTCACATCCATCAAGTTCATGATGCCATTCAGTTATCTCATCCTCTGTCGTCCCCTTCTCCTACTGCCCCCAATCCCTCCCAGCATCAGAGT
>SJYC01039538.1:0-11330 GCA_006408675.1 Madoqua kirkii | reverse complement strand
ATGGGGTCACACAGAGTCAGACACGACTGAAGCAACTTAGCAGCAGCAGCAGCAGCAGGCTGCTTCTTGTCAATGTATGACAAAATCATTACAATATTGTAAAGTAATTAGCTTCCAATTAAAATAAATTTATAAAACAAAACAATCAATTGGTACCAATTGCATTGTCTTGGTTAAAAATAGTAATAGATTTTGTTGCTGTTTTCCAATAATAAATATATAGATGTATTTTTAAATGAACACAAATATTTCTTGAAAGATAGTTGAGGAAATATCTTAATTTTTCCACACTAGATTTTGCCTCTTTTCCAATTCCAGTTTAAACAACAATTTATTTAGCTTCCAATTAAAATAAATTTATAAAACAAAACAATCAATTGGTACCAATTGCATTGTCTTGGTTAAAAATAGTAATAGATTTTGTTGCTGTTTTCCAATAATAAATATATAGATGTATTTTTAAATGAACACAAATATTTCTTGAAAGATAGTTGAGGAAATATCTTAATTTTTCCACACTAGATTTTGCCTCTTTTCCAATTCCAGTTTAAACAACAATTTATTAATCATTATGCTCTTTGGAAGAAGCTAGCTATGGATAGAAACGGTAACATTTACTACATTTGCAGTCTACATTCTTCAAGTATTTGGACCCAGTTAGATGATTCCAATTCAAGAAAGCTCAGTTCACTCATTAATCATTAATGCAGATGCTATTAACTGGAAGTTATTACTTTCGCCACCAGATGGAGCCAGTATTATTTCTGAAATGGAATGGATCCTAGTATTTTTATATTTTCCCACTCTTTCTCAACCCAGGAGTTTCGTATTTGCTTCCAAGTTTGGTCAGGGATTCCAGAATTACTATTATTAATTGAATATAGTAATGCAAAGATGTTTCCATTTTTTTTTCTACAAGCAAACACCTAAAATTCATATGTGAAAAATGAAGAAGTTGTTGTAGATCTCTTCAAATTTAGAAATCGTTAACGTATTCTGAGAATGTTTCAAAACTGTCATTCAAATCCACTCTGCTATTTAGGGGAGTGCTTTGATAAATTTCATTATTTTTTTTATATTCGTAGTCGTGGCAATTAACAGTGAAGATGCAGATGAGGATTTAAAGTATGCATTAGGGAAAAACATGGAAACACAGGGGATACAAAAGCCTCTTAATGGTATCTATTATGAAAGTCCACTGAATCTAAACATGGACCATTTCAAAATGATGAGTGAGTTGGTCCAAGAGAATGCAAATTGTATATTATATACACATGCTGTCCCCTTCTTTTCCTGCTCATCTTTTGTGCTTAACAAATATCTGTATTCCAAGAAATTGATTCACGTTTCAGTTTCTATTTTGCTATTTTCTGTCCACAAGTTCTGGACAAACTGGCTTTGGTGCCACGTCTGAACATAAAGTTGCTTGTGGAGGGAAAACTGGAGGGGAGAGAAGAGACACCCTCAGAGCGGCGCCAAAGCGTTCTTCCAAAATGAGGCCAACGCATCACTGCGGGAAGACGGTGTGTGCTGGTGGCCAGAGGGTGACAGGGCCCAGCAACCTTTCCAGTCCAGCAACTTAGAGGGAAGGCATTCGCACAATTAGCCCAAGCGTGCAGTGTGAGAATGGATCTGACAGCATGTGAAAGGCAAGGACACGAGGCTGTAATTGATTTCACCCATAAAGGGCTGGGAGGGAAGCTGCAGGTGAACAATAGGCGAAGTTGAGTGTTGATGCCCTAGACACTTAATGGGCATAGTTTGGAAGCAGCATGTGGTCTCTAGGTTACCATCAATTACAGTTTAAAAATAAGCAATGATACCAGTTGCTAGGAGGGTAACTAAATTGAATTATGCGATGATTAGGCTAATGGAATACAAAATCTGTTTTGGGGGCACACTGTCTAGATGTGAAATGAGGGTACGAGTAAGCATAGAAGGGAACGAGGAAGTAGAGCTAGTGGCTAAAAACCCAGACTCTGGGGAGCCATGAGTTCTGATTCCTGCACTGTGACTTTCAAGCAGGTTTAATTTAAAGCTCTCTGCATTCTCTCCTCTGAAAAATGAAATAAAAGTCATCCTATTGCAGGTGGCATTCATTGAGATGCTGTGGAAACTCTGTACTCAATTTGTGATGTTAACTCCAAAAGCTAATGAAAATAATAATGGATATTAACCTTTCCAGGCTGTTTGCTCCCAGAGACATTTGGATGGCACCTCAGTGAAGGAGCCAGGAATATCCTCGTGATGTAAGGAAGAAAATAGCAAGTGGCTAAGATTTGCCAGTGGTCTAAGTGCCTCTTGATATGACAGGGGGACCCTAAGAGGAGACAAACTGTTCCTCCTAGAACATAAAGTTAACTGAGTGGCTCGCCTAAGGGTCCATGTTCCTGTTCACGAGCTGAAACATTGCTTGAGGAACTGGGAAGACGGCAAGAAAACCAACCATTGCCCCTCTCTGAAGCCTTGGGACTTGGGGAAGGTCTGATTCTCAAGACGGTATGTCACTGAGAAGGGAATTCTAGTTACAGAGCACAAAGTGAAAAAGTGTCAGTTGCTCAGCCATGTCTGACTCTTGGCAATCCCAGGGAATGGAATTCTTCAGGCAAGAATACTGGAACGGGTAGCTATTCCCTTCTCCAGATCTCCTGCATTGGAGGCGGATTCTTTACCGTCTGAGCCACCAGGGAAGCCTACAGAGCAAAAAGGGATATGCAGATATAATGATCCGCTAGAAATATAATCCTAGTAAAAGCAAAATATCTGAAAATCCTTGACTTTTCCATGAGGATATCCTCATTGCTCAGTGAGTAGAAGAAATAGAGGGTAAGTAGAAACTTCAGACTTAATTTTGAACAGATGAGGTATAGGCACTTGGAAAGGGATATGTCTTGGTACAATGGCACCCCAGCAGCTCCAGTCATGGGGAGAATGAGAGCGAGATCTAGGCAAGGACACTCAGGGAGTTAAGAATCTGGGGGTGTCCATGCGATCTGAAGTCAACCCGTAAGAAGTTCAGGAGGGCACCAATTTATGTGTATCACTGGAAAACCAAAGTGAACTTGTGTTCTTCAACAGGAATACCATATGACTGCACAATCCCACTCCTGGGTTTATATCCAGAGAAAACCATAATATGAAAAGATACATTCACCCTTATGTTCATTGCAGCACTATTTACAGTGGCAGCTATGGAAGCAACTTAAATGTCCATCAACAGAGGAATGGATAAAGATGATGTAGTACATATATGCAATGAAATATTACTCAGCCACAAAAAGAATGAAATAATGCCATTTATAGCAACATGGATGGACCTACACACTATCATACTAAGTGAAGTAAGTCAGAAAGAGAAAGATAGATACACCATTTGTATGTAGAATTTAAAAAAACTTTATGAATAAACTTAATTACAAAAAAATAGACCCACAGATGTAGACAACAAGCTTATGGTTACCAAAGGGAACAGGGGGAAGACAAATTAGGAGTTTGGGATTAACATATACACACTACTATAGATAAAGTAGGTAATCAACAAGGACCTACTGTATAGCACAGGAAAGTAAATTCAATATTTTGTAAAACCTATGAGGGAAAAGAATCTGAAAAAGAGGATATAGTCTGAATCACTTTGTTGGTACACCTGAAACTAACACAACATTGAAAATCAACTAAACTTCAATTTTAAAAATGCGATAAAAAATGTAAGTTAGAAAAAAAAATATTCTCCAGCTTTGCAACGACAGTGGCGAAAAATAGCAGCAGCACCTCTGCATGCAGCTGACTCTCAAAGTCTATACAACACATGCACAGGTTTGCTCCCAGGTACTTGTCTCCACAGAGAATTACCTGGGCTCCGAGAGGAGTAACTGATTCCATATCATGGGCAATGAAAAATTATAATAAAATCTGTCACTGCTTCCATTGTGTCCCCATCTATTTGCCGTGAAGTGATGGGATGGGATGCCATGATCTTATTTTTTTGAATGTTGAGTTTTAAGACAGCTTTTTCACCCTCCTCTTTCACTTTAATCAAGAGGCTCTTTAGTTCCTCTTCTCTTTCTGCCATAAGGATGGTGTCAATTGCATATCTGAGGTTATTGCTGTTTCTCCTGGCGATCTTGATTCCAGTTGAACTTCATCCAGCCCAGAATTTTGCATTATACACTCTGCATATATGTTAAAAAAGCAAGGTGATAATATACAGCCTTGACATACTCCTTCCCCAATTTGGAACCAATCTGTTTTTCCATGTCTGGTTTTAACTATTGCTTCTTGGCCTGTATACAGGTTTTTCAGGAGGCAGGTCAGGTGGTCTAGTATTCCTATATCTTTAAGAATTTTCCACAGATTTTTGTAATCTATAGAATCAAGGGCTTTAGTGTAGTCAATGAAGCAGAAGTAGATGTTTTTCTGGAACTCTTTTGCTTTTCTATGATCCAGCGGATGTTGGCAATTTGATCTCTGCTTCCTCTGCCTTTTTAAATCCATCTTGTACATCTGGGAGTTCTTGGTTCACATAGTATTGAAGCCTAGCTTGAAGGATTTTGAGGATTACCTTCTCAGATTTTTGTAATCTATAGAATCAAGGGCTTTAGTGTAGTCAATGAAGCAGAAGTAGATGTTTTTCTGGAACTCTTTTGCTTTTCTATGATCCAGCGGATGTTGGCAATTTGATCTCTGCTTCCTCTGCCTTTTTAAATCCATCTTGTACATCTGGGAGTTCTTGGTTCACATAGTATTGAAGCCTAGCTTGAAGGATTTTGAGGATTACCTTCCTAGCATGTGAAATAAGTGCAATTGTGTGGTAGTTTGAGCATTCTTTGGCATTGCCTTTCTTTGAGATTGGGATGAAAACTGAACTTTTCCAGTCATGTGGCCACTGCTGGGTTTTCCAAATTTGCTAGCACATTGAGAATAGCACTTTAACAGCAACATCTTTTAGGATTTGTAATAGTCAGATGAAATTCCATCATCTCCACTAGCTTTGTTGGTACTAATGCTTCCTAAGGTCCACTTGACTTCACACTCCAGGGTGTCTGGATCTAAGTCAATAATCACAACCATCATGATTATCTAGGTCATTAAGACCTTTTCGTACAGCTCTTCTGTGTATTCTTGCCACCTCTTCTTAATATCTTCTTCTTTTGTTATGTCCATACTCTTTCTGTCCTTTATTGTGCCCATCTTTGCATGAAATATTCCCTCTAATTTTTTTGAAGAGATCTCTAGTCTTTCCCATTCTATTGTTTTCCTCTATTTTTTTGCATTGTTCACTTAAGAAGGCTATTTTTTTTTTAAGCTCTTCTTGCTATTCTTGGAACTCTGCATTCACTTGGGTATATCTTTCCTTTTCTGCTTTGCCTTTTGCTTCACTTCTTTTCTCAGCTACTTAAGGCCTCCTCAGACAACCATTTTACCCTTTTGCATTTCTTTTTCTTGGGGATGGTTTTGGTCATTACGTCTTGTAAAATATCTGGAACCTCTGTCCATAGTTCTTCAGGTACTCTATCAGATATAATGCCTTGAATCTATTTTTCATTTCCACTGTATAGTTATAAGGAATTTGATTTAGGTCATACCTGAATGGCCTAGTGGTTTTCCCTACTTTCTTCAATTTGAGACTTTAGGAGTAACATAAGAAAACTTCTTTTGGGTAAATTGTGACAATTTCATCAGTATTAATGGAAATAAGTGTTTTTGTTTAAAGTCCTGGAAAATTCAAGAAAAGTTAATACAAAGGGGACAATAACTCTAACAGAAAAGAAAAAAAAATATATGTTTATCTCCTTAAGTTTAATAAAGGAGTATATATATATGCATATAGGTTTTGTTATTTTTATATCTAATTGCTTTAAATTTATATTCAGTTTTTTGTTAAATTTATATTTAGAAAATAGAGTGCCTGCGTACTAAGTCACTTAGTCATCTCCTCCTCTTTGCAGACCTCGGGACTCTGTCCATGGGATTGGGATTCTCCAGGCAAGAATACTGGAGTGGGTTGCCATGCCCTCTTTCAGGGGATCTTCCGAACCCAGGGATTGACCCTGCATCTCCTGCACTGCTGGTGGATTCTTTACCACTGAGCTACCAGGGAAGTCCCCTAGAAAACACGGACATGTATTTTTTTTCTGTGTAAGCATATAGCAAGTGAGTATAAAGACTTGGGAAATGTTAGTATGGGTAAGACTTTCTCCTGCTGTGAATATACTGAACAACTGGTAGAGAGGTTTCCTGCATCTCAGAAGGGGTGTATCACAAGACAACCAGGTAGAAAAGAATAAACAGTGGAGATACTAGGTAACAGATTACCTAGCTAATGAGACAGGCAAGAACCAGTGAAGGGGCAAACACTACGGCTTATATTCCAGGAGGTGAGCACTCAGTGGTGCCGCTATTACGAGGCAAAGCGTAGGTGAGGTTCTCACAGCTCTGAAGGACCGGATCTACTTACGTTGCAGTGTGAGAGCTATGACCGCGGGCTGCGCTGGCCATGCAGCAGTTACAAAGGTGCGTAAGGGACGGGACGCAGGCTCCACAAAACAGATGGGAGCACACTGAATTCAATGGTCTCAGTGACTGAAAAAATGAAGTGCAACTGTAGAAGTCAGACAAAAAATTTGAAACCCTGCATTCCCAGTATAGGGGGTATGGGTCCCACCCCTGGTCAGGGAACTAAGATCCTGCATGCTACTTGGTATGACCAAAAAAACATATAGAACTATAAAAAGTCAAGTAAACAAACAGCCCAGACAGATGACTGCCTGTTCCCATGTAACTTACTTTGAGAGAAGCAACTGGATTCTTCACTCTTGGCAAAAATCAGTTGGTTAGCCAGTCACCCAAATCCTGGAACTTCAGTTAATCTGAGACATTAATTTTGGGAGGGAAAAATCAGATTAGGCTTCAGAAAATATTGTAAGAAAAGAAAGTATGTAACCAATAATGAGAAAAAGTAATGAAGAAATAACCAATAAAAAATAAACACAAGGTCTTAACTTTTACAAAATACCTGTAAACAGAAATAAATTTTACTCTTATTGCAATTGTACATACTTTGTTGTTTTGAAGTTATTTAAATGTTTTAATGGAGTTATTTAATATCTAAAATATGCAAAAGAATTAGTTATAGCAAATCTAAAATTATTGTTTAAATTCTTTAAAGGATTTTAATTAAGACTGTAATCAATGTTTAACTGTTTCAGAAAATTTAATTTTCATAGTTTTGGTAATGAAATGTAAGTTTAATATGTTGAACATCAAGTAAAATAAAAATGAAGATGAGTGTTCCTTCCAAAGCACAGAAAAATCCTCCTAGGTATTAACTAACTTAATCATTAAGTTGATAACATCATGACTTTAATTCGCTGATTTAATTCTAGCACTAAGGAGTAAGGACTAGCCGTGTTTGAAGTGGGGCTGGCTTTCACCAGTGGCTGGTGGGGCGTCCCAGCAGCCTCAGACCTGGGGTGGAACTAGGTGGTGGTCCCACGTGCAAAGGTGCTCTGCCCCCTCTTGGTCCAGGTGGGTGAGAAGTGGTGTGGGAAGCAGCTTCCTTATTTGAAGCAACGTCATTTCAACCTCTTCTTGAAGATGTGCAACAGAGAGTGGAGGCTGACTGCTTTTCACATGTTCATTCTTGCACGGGGTTGGGAAGGGTGGTGGTCTGGCCTCGGTGAGAGGTGGGAATCAGCCAGGGACTGTCCCCTGGTGTCTGGGTGGCGCTGTGGATGAGACTCACAGCACGTCCCTGAAGCTGCACTGAATTCTGCTGGAGTAGCTTTTCAATTCAAATTCTAAGTTTAATGCTTGGTCTGTCATCTGATATATACAGCATCATCATTCACCTTTCTGCCTTGGATTGCAGAGATTTGCAGAAATTTAAATCAAGTAATAGGAAATGCATCTTGTTTCTTCACTATTTCAGTTACCTTATTTTCATGGGAGAACCTTTCACATTTCTTTCCTGAGCCTTCTGAGAAAACAGGCAGATTATATTTCTTGTTCCTAATCTCTATAGACCCCAAGTTTGACCCTTCGAACTTGATCTATGAGTTCTTATAGTTACTTTCCAATAAAAGGGCCGTGTGGTCAAATAATTTTGGAAACTATGAGATGAAACATGTTTAAAAACTTATTTTTCACCGTATGACTTAATTTGACCAAGGAGCCATTTTTGGGTGGGCGCCTGTAATTCCAGGGCTCTGCAGAAATTATTCTGGAAACTGTGGCCACTTTTGGTGTCTTTCCTATTTCCAGTGCTGGGAGATCTGGTTGAGGACAAAGAGGGGATCAGTAAACAACAAAAAAATGTTAAAAGTAGATAATAGCTGTCACTCTTGTGATGATAAAAAAAAATAGTTAAAATAAAACCAGACAAAATGAAACAACCTCCTCTTTTCCCCCAAAACAAACAAAGAAATGAAAACAAAAACATGGAGTAAAGCAACAGAGGAATCTGATTTCACAGGTGTACTTCTGCTAAAGGGCCATGTGCAGACATCAGGAATGGACCTTCAGGATGACAGGGCCTTTGCTTGTCCAGCTAAACTAACTCTTCTTTCAAGGGCTTGTATTGAGGCTAGAAGATTACACAGAAAATATCTGATATGGTGCCAGTTACATGGTAAATGTTTAATAAACAATAATATTCTTCTGTTTTAATATAACCATAATACAAAATGTTCCCTTTTGATTTAATAACTGTACCTAAAAAAATTAATTTTCTCAGAGTTTCACACTGTAGGCCCAATCGGTGTCTTTATATCTGGTTGCCTAGAATTAATGTAATAGAGAGCTAAACCCACAAGGTCTCTAGGTGACTCCCGATTCCAGACATTTTCTGTAATTTGATTAAAGAAAAATACTTGGTAAAGTCAGGATGGGCTTCCCTCATGGCTCAGCTGGAAAAGAATCCACCTGTGATGCAGGAGACCTGAGTTGGGAAGATCCTCTTGAGAAGGTAATGGCTACCCACTCCAGTATTCTGGTCTGGAGACTTCAATGGACTATATAGTCCATGGAGTCGCAAAGAGTCTGACTCAACGGAACGACTTCCACTTCACATCACAAAGTCAGGATATGTTTGGCACAGACTGTCCACTCAAAGGGCTCCAGAAATCACAGACTGGGGAGTGCTCTACATACAAGTGTGGGTCCCCCAGTTTAACCCTCAGACTGCTAAGGATTGATCCATCTCTGAGAGTCATACTGACAGGCAAGGGCTTGGAGAGACTCAAGCATATAAGTTGGAATAACAATGTATTAGTAATTAAAACTTTTGCTGCCAGGTGGACAAGATGCCTAGATTCTTGCCTTTTTATAGCCAAGACAGGCTTCCTCTGGAGGTAAACAAGACAAGACATATATCATATTCTTAAGTTGCTTTGATAAGCAGAGAATCATAAAAGGGACTTGCTTGTACTGAGCACAGGGCTGGTGTCTGCCATGAATGAGACGCTTTGCAAACAGCATCTCTCCACAGCCTCATATCCTCTTTACTATTGCTCAGACCCTGCCTCCATTATTTCACTTAAATTGTTCTAGCTGACCTTATGGTGGCTTCCAGTGATGTCCCTGTGACCTCTTTTACTTTTTTTATGTTCACTTAACTCTTGCCATACTGGCCTCCTTAAAATTCTTCAAATGTGCCAAGAATGCTCTTATCTTTGGACACCTGCTCGCATGTAGAGTTTCCCCCAGATGTCCACTTGCAAACTCCCTCAGCTCCTTCCATTTATCACTGAAACATCACTTCTTGATGAGGATTCCAAAACCGTTCAAATTTAAATCACATTGTACCCTTCCTACAGAGCCTCCCAACTCTTTACACTTTGCTTTATGTTTTCCTTTTTATTTGATTTTTTAACATACTATATGATTTCCTTGTTATGTTTAATTCCTATTGTATATCTGTGACATCAGGCAAGAATCTTTGTCTTGTTCATGGGCACATC
Organism: Madoqua kirkii; assembly: GCA_006408675.1. Lineage (NCBI taxonomy): Eukaryota > Metazoa > Chordata > Mammalia > Artiodactyla > Bovidae > Madoqua > Madoqua kirkii. The sequence continues at coordinate 1,371 of SJYC01039538.1, read as the reverse complement.
CTAACTATCCAGAAAAGGTACTGGGTACAAGGTAAGTGTCCACATGATGAATGGTTTATCTGATTGGAGTCCATGGTCCTTCCCTTGTATAAACAGCATCTCAGCAATTGAATATCTGTTCCAAGATGTCCCTTACTCAGAGACTCCTTACATGAATGATGGTAATTCTCTTCTTTCTCCTTTTGTTTCTGCAACTGATCAGTTCCTTTCAGACATATTCTTTCTTTATAATGAGAGGACTTAACATCTAACAGTCAATCTTGGCAGAGCTGGAGCCAGTATTTTCACAGTCAAATAACTGCATCCTGTTAAGAGTGATCGTGGGTCCAGTTTTTGGGAAGGGAGGCACATGTCACGAAATCCTATAAATTACCAATATCCTAGTGGCCCCAAATCCTTGAAATATATCAAATTTCGAATGTCATATTCAAACTAAAGTCTGCTGACACCTAAAAATAGAGCCCTGATTACACAAGCCAAATAAATTTCCTCTTTTCTTTTCCTTTTTTCCAAGCTGATTTGAATTTTATTTCTCTTGTAGCTAAAAGAATCCTGACTAATAAAACAACTGTCCACAATAGAATCATCCCCATATTCTGAATCTTAATTACAACTATAATTGATGCATAAAATGATGATTTGACACTCAGGAGTAATGAAGAAAAATCAGTTTTGTTTAGGTTTCTTTTCTTGCTCTTCCTTTTCCCCTCACTTCCCTTCTTCCCTCTCCTGTAACTTCTGTCTTTATTTAGAATGGTTTAAACTGGTTGCACCCACTGCACAGGAAGGCAGAAAGTGGACATTACGAGAAGATGCTCAGTGTCAATTGTTATAACAATATATTTTCTTCAATTCTTCAGTTACAAAGAAAATTAAAGAACATGGTGTTCACATCAGCCAGTATTTTTAGAACCAGGAAGGAAAATGAAGCAAAAAGTTGTCCTTATTCAGTCTGTAAGAATAGCTAAGGAAAATAGGGCATTGCTAAGTAAGCAAGAAATGTGTGTGTCTCTTTCAGGCCTACATTAGCAATAATGTGAAATAACTATAAAATCCAGTCTCTTTTATGGTAGCCTTCGTGTTTTCTGTTCTTGGGCCGATGATTTCCTATTGCTCCTGTTTTAAAGACTTCATATGAATGATCAAACCAGGGAGGTGCATCAGCACAAGTGGACAGACCCCTGGGAGAGGATGTTCTCGATTCCCATGCAGATTCAGCAGCCTTTTCTATCACAGAGCAAACCAAGCTCTACTGAGCCAGCTGCACATTTGACTGCAAAGACTGGCCCTCGAGCTAGATTTTTACCAACAATGATAACAACATTTGTTTCTGTTACACCATTGCCATATATATATGTGTGTGTGTGTGTG
>SJYC01039533.1:0-10183 GCA_006408675.1 Madoqua kirkii | reverse complement strand
TTCGACCACTCTGCCATCTTTCCGTATCTCTTAAAATGACGGTGCAAAGATAAGTATTTTATATTTATCGGCAAAATTTTTTTTCAAAAAAATTTTTATTATTTTTGCAAAAAATTAAAAGAAAAAATGCCGTTAAACATTCCCGACAAACTTCCGGCAATCGAATTGCTGAAAAAAGAAAATATTTTCGTTATAGACCATTCAAAGGCTTCAAGTCAGGACATCAGACCGCTGAAAATAGCCGTTTTGAACCTTATGCCATTGAAAATCACCACTGAAACAGATTTAATAAGACTTTTGTCAAATTCACCGCTGCAAATTGAAATTGATTTTATAAAAACCAAAAGCCACACTTCAAAAAACACTCCCATAGAACACTTAATGCAGTTTTACATCGATTTCGACAACGTTAAACAGCGTAAATACGACGGTCTGATTATCACCGGCGCACCGGTGGAACAGATTGAATATGAAGAAGTTAATTATTGGGACGAACTTTGCGGAATTTTCGATTGGGCAAAAGAAAACGTTACAGCAAGAATGTTTATCTGTTGGGGTGCGTGCGCCGCACTTTACCATTATTACAAAATTCCGAAACACCCAACGCCAAAAAAAGTTTTCGGAGTTTTTGAACACAATATTTTAGAGCCGTTAAATCCGATTTTCAGAGGGTTTGACGATATTTTTTACGTTCCCCATTCACGGCACACCGAGGTGTTGAGGTCTGAAATAGAAAAAAATCCCGACTTAAAAATCCTTTCCGAAAGCCGTGAAGCGGGTGTTTATATGGTTATGTCAAAGGACGAAAGGGATTTGTTTCTTACCGGTCATGCCGAATACAATCCTCTGACCCTTGACACCGAATACAAAAGAGATTTGCAAAAAGGCTTAAAAATCGACATTCCGATAAATTATTATCCTTACAACGACCCTGATTTTAAGCCCATTGTCCGTTGGCGCAGCACGGCAAATCTAATGTTCAACAACTGGCTAAACTATTTCGTCTACCAAGCGACACCTTATAATATAGAAGATATAAAATAAAAAACGTGCGGCATCTTTTACCGCACGTTTTTTCAATCTGCTATTCAAACGTTATTTCCTCACCTTTAACGTCCACTAAAATTTTCGGTTTTTTACCGATTCTGCCCGAAATGAGTTCGGTTGCAAGTTTGTTGAGAATTTCCTTCTGAATAACCCTCTTGACGGGTCTTGCACCGAATTCGGGGTCGTAACCCATATCCGAAACCCATTTTAAAGCCGAATCCGTAAGTTCCAATTCGATGTTCTGTTCCTTCAAAACTTTGTTTACGCCCCTCAACTGAATCTTTACCACTTCCGTAATTTCCTCTCTTGACAGCGGCGTAAAAACCACCGTTTCGTCAATACGATTCAAAAATTCGGGACGGATAGTGTTCTTTAACAAGCCCATAACCTCGTTTTTGGTTTTTTCGATAACCTCATCGTGATTTTGAGCGTTGATGTTTTCTATGTTCTGACGGATTAAATCGCTGCCGAGGTTGGAGGTCATTATTATAATCGTGTTTTTAAAATTAACCGTTCTGCCTTTGCTGTCGGTCAGACGACCGTCGTCCAAAACCTGCAACAAAATATTGAAAACGTCGGGGTGTGCTTTTTCGATTTCGTCCAACAAAATTACCGAATAAGGTTTCCTTCTGACGGCTTCGGTCAGTTGTCCGCCCTCGTCGTAACCGACATAACCCGGAGGCGCACCGATTAATCGCGTTACGGCAAATTTTTCCTGATACTCGCTCATATCGATTCTTACCATCAGGTTTTCGTCATCGAAAAGAAATTCCGCCAACGCCTTTGCAAGTTCGGTTTTTCCGACACCCGTCGTTCCCAAAAATATGAACGACCCGATAGGCTTTCTGCTGTCTTGTAAGCCAGCACGCGACCTTCTGACCGCATCGGAAATCACTTTTATAGCCTCGTCCTGACCGACAACCCTTTTATGCAACTCTTTTTCCAAATTCAAAAGTTTGTCTTTTTGAGCCTGTAAAAGTTTTGTCAGCGGAATGCCCGTCTGACGGCTGACAATCTCCGCAATGTCCTCATAACCGATTTCTTCCTTAATCAGCGGCGAATTTTTCTGAATCTCCTCCAACTGCGCTTTAAAATCGTTAATTTGTTTTTCAGCGGGCATAATTTTGCCGTAACGAAGTTCCGCAACTTTGGTGTAATCGCCGTTTCGTTCGGCTCTGTCAGCCTCGATTTTAAACTGTTCTATTTCAGATTTTAACTGCTGCATTTTCTGAACGACATCTTTTTCCGACTGCCATTTAGAATTAAGAGCGGCTTTTTCGTCGTTTAATTCGGCAAGAATTTTGGCGTTTTTTTCTATTTTAACTTGGTCGTTTTCACGCTTAATTGCCTCTCTTTCAATCTCATACTGACGGATTTTACGGTTTACTTCGTCCAAAGGTTCGGGAACGGAGTTCATTTCGATTTTGAGTTTTGCCGCGCTTTCGTCAATAAGGTCGATGGCTTTGTCGGGCAGGAATCTGTCTGAAATATAACGGTTTGACAATTCCACCGCTGCAATTATTGCCTCGTCTTTAATACGGATTTTATGATGGTTTTCGTAACGTTCTTTCAGTCCGCGCAGAATCGAAATTGCATCGTCCACGTTAGGCTCGTCGATTACGACGGGTTGAAAACGACGTTCCAAAGCCTTATCTTTTTCAAAATATTTTTGATATTCGTCCAAAGTCGTTGCGCCTATTGCTTTGAGTTCGCCGCGAGCGAGGGCGGGTTTAAGAATGTTTGCAGCATCCATTGCGCCGTCGCTTTTACCCGCTCCGACAAGGGTGTGAATTTCGTCAATAAACAGGATAATTTCGCCTGCCGAATCCGTAACTTCCTTAACCACAGCCTTTAATCTCTCTTCAAATTCGCCTTTGTATTTTGCTCCGGCGATTAACGCGCCCATATCGAGGGAATAAAGAATTTTGGTTTTCAGATTTTCGGGGACATCGCCATTGACGATTCTGTGAGCAATACCTTCGGCGATTGCTGTTTTTCCGACACCGGGTTCACCGACAAGAATCGGGTTATTTTTAGTCCGTCTTGACAAAATTTGAAGCACACGGCGGATTTCTTCGTCCCTTCCGATAACGGGGTCGAGTTTTCCTTTAAGTGCCTGAGCATTAAGGTTTACGGCGTATTTCGACAGAGATTGATAAGTATCTTCCGCACTTTGAGCCGTAACTTTTTGTCCGCCTCGCAACTCCTTGACGGCGGTTTCCAAATCTTTTTTGTTAAAACCGGCATCTTTCATCATAGCCGAAACGTCGTCGCCGGCATCAAGCATTGCAACGAAAATATGTTCGAGACTGACATAATCGTCGCCGTTTTTTTCAGCGGCGTTTTGAGCCTCCAAAAGTACTTTTTGCGAATTGGTGCTAAGGTAAGGCTCGCCGCCCTGCACTTTTATATATCTTGCCGACAATGCCTCCAATGCCCGTTGAAAACTCTGCAAATTGACATTCATTTTGCGGAAAATGAAGTTGGTAATATTTTCGTCGGCCTTCATAATTGCCAGCATCAGGTGTCCCGTTTCAACTGCCTGACAGCCTGAGCGTTGCGAAATTGTTACCGCCTCTTGAACCGCTTTTTGAGATTTAATCGTAAATTTATCGAAGTTCATAATGATGAATTTTTTAAAGTTCTTTCACGGACTAAATTTACAAACAATTTGCCAAACCGACAAAATGTTTTTTCAAGGACATTTTGTCAGTTTTATTATGACAAAATGACATAAACAAGACAAAACGGCAGATTTTTATGACAAAATTTCATTATGAAAAATAGTTTTTTATAAATTTGCCAAAAAAATGTCTTAAAATATGAAAAATAAGTTTCTTATAGCCGTTTTAACCTTTTTAGCCTTTAACTCGGCAGCACAACAACTCCCCTATCAGGCTCAGAAACCTGAAATAATAGAAGAAAACCGTGAACCGATGCATATTAATTGGTTCATTTACAACGATTTAAAAAACGCCGTCAACGATTCAGAAAAATCGCCGTACTATTTAATTCTCAACGGAAAATGGAATTTTTATTTTGCGGAAAACCCGGGAAAAGTTCCGGAAAATTTTGAAAAAGAAGATTTTAACGATTCTTCTTGGAAAACCATTCCCGTGCCGGGTGATTGGCAAATGAACGGATACGGTTATCCCGTCTACACAAATGTAAAATACGATTTTACAAATTCGCCCAATCCGCCCGAAGTACCATACGAAAATAATTGGACAGGAATTTACAGAAAAAAAATTTCAATACCAGAAAACTTTGAAAATCAAGAAGTTATACTTCAAATAGGCGGTGTAAGAAGTGCAATTTTCGTTTACGTAAACGGCTCATACGTCGGCTATTCGGAAGATTCCAAACTCGCTGCCGAATTTGACATTACAAAATATCTCCATAAAGGCGAAAACCTATTGGCTTTCAAGGTTTTACGGTGGACTGACGCTTCTTATCTCGAAGACCAAGATTTTTGGCGGTTCAACGGAATCGAAAGGGACGTTTTTCTGTATTGCCGTCCCGCAAACCACATCGAAAACCTCAAAATCGTTTCCAAAACAAACGATTTAAAAAACGGAATAATTGATTGCGGAATCACCGTTAAAAACAACGGCGAAAAATCCGCCCCCGAATTTACTCTGACACTTTACGACAAAAAAAACATCGTTACCAAAAAACAATTTAAACTCCCCACCGTAAATAAAAACGATAAATTTTCTTATTCTGCTGACCTGAAAATCAACGACATAAAACTTTGGTCGGAAGAAAATCCGTATCTTTACAAATTAATTGTCGAAATGAAAACTCAGCAGCAAAAGCCCCAAATTATGACTTTCGACATCGGATTCAGAAAAGTGGAAATCGAAAACGGCGTTCTGAAAATCAACGGTAAAAAACTAATTATCAAAGGCGTAAACCGACATGAACACGACCAATTTACCGGACACGTAATTAGCAGAGAATCAATGCTTAACGATATTCTCCTGATGAAAAAAAACAATATCAACGCCGTAAGAACATGTCATTATCCTAACGACCCTTATTGGTACAAACTTTGCGACTCACTCGGAATGTACCTTGTGGACGAGGCTAACATCGAAAGCCACGGAATAGGTTACGGTGAAAAATCCCTTGCAAAAAATCCTGCTTGGCAACACGCTCACGTTCAACGCGTTATGCGTATGGCAACAAGAGATATTTCTCACCCGTCAGTTATAATTTGGAGTTTGGGTAACGAGGCAGGCACGGAGTAAATTTTTACGCCGCCTACGACAGCCTCAAAGCCTTTGACAAAACCCGTCCAATCCAATACGAAAGAGCCGAAGAAGAACGCAACACCGACATCGTATGCCCGATGTACGCTTGGCAATATTGTTTCGACTACGCAAAAACCCCAAAAAGCCGTCCGATGATTCTTTGTGAATACGCCCACGCAATGGGAAATTCGTTAGGCGGTTTTGACGAATATTGCGAACTTTTTAAAACGAGTTATCAAAATCAAGGCGGATTTATTTGGGATTGGGTAGACCAAGGAATCGTTAAAAAAATTCACGACAAATCCGTTTGGTGTTGGGGCGGAGATTTCGGACCAGAGAACGTTCCCTCTGACGACAATTTCTGTATGAACGGAATCGTAAATCCCGACAGAAGTCCTCATCCGGCTCTTTTTCAAGTAAAATACAATTATCAAAATATTGATACTAAATTGATTGACAATAAGTTGGAAATTTCAAATAATTATCTTTTTACGGATTTGGAAAATTTTAGAATAAAATTTGAAATTCTTTGCGACGGTAAAATTGTAAAAACTTTTGAAAAAAATTGTCCGAAAATAAATCCGTCAGAAAAAGGAACGCTTGAAATTCCCGAAACAAAAAATTTCGCTTTTGAAAATTCAAAAGAATATTTCCTCAACGTTTACTATTTTACTAAAAAGGCTACCGACAACGGAATACCTGAAAATCAAGAACTTGCGAAAGAACAGTTTTTACTTTCAAGCGGCGGGGAAAATCAAATTAACTTGTCCAAAAAAGCCAAAACTTTCGTCAGCGAAAATAACGGAATGTTGAAAATTACGGTCGAAAATCTCACCGCAGTTTTTGACAAAAAAACAGGTTTTCTAACGGAAATTTACACTTCCGACAACCCAAATATTTTAACGGAGGCTATAAAACCAAATTTTTGGCGTGCTCCCACCGACAACGATTTCGGCAACCGCACCGACAAAGAATGCAAAGTTTGGAAACAAGATTGTAAAAATCCCGAATCATTGATTTTCAGGTTTTAAAACAAAAAAACGGAGCAATTGTAAAAACCCGTTATTCGCTCAAAAACACCAAAAACGAACTTTCGGCAGAATACATAGTTTTACCCGAAAATACGGTAAAAATTTCGCAAAAACTTGATACAAAAGGCATTACAGATTTACCGAGACTTCCCCGTTACGGTGTAAAATTCAAAATAAAAAAATCCTTCAACCAAATTCTTTGGTACGGCAGAGGACCTTTTGAAAATTATTGCGACAGAAAAACAGCCGCTTTCGTAGGACTTTACAACGCAACACCGGAAGATTTTTTCTTTTCTTACCCTTCGCCGCAAGAATGTTCAAACCGCTGTGATACAAGACATTTCAGCGTTACTGACAAAAACGGCAACGGTTTTGAAACTTTTAAAGACAAAAACGATTTTTCTTTTTCGGTTATCCCCTACTCCGCAGAAGATTTAGAACAAGAAATAAGAGGAACAAAACACACCTCAGATTTACCCGAAAACGATTTTTACAGCGTTAATATCGATTTAAAAAATCAAGGTGTCGGCGGCATTGATTCTTGGGGCGCATTGCCGTTGGAAAAATATTTAATAAAACCCGAAAATTTGGAATTCAGTTTCTTCTTAAAACTTTATTAAAAGCGGCGGAGTGTGGGCTTGAAGTCCGCACTCCTTTTTTATTTTCAACCTATTTATCTTTTTTTACAACAACTTTTTTATAAGTTCATCTCCCGAAATTCCTTCTGCCTCGGCTTGATAATTTCTGATAATTCTGTGTCTTAAAACCGGCAGAGCAACTGCTTTAACGTCCTCAATATCAGGCGAATATTTACCATGAAGAAGTGCATACGATTTTGCTCCCGTTATCAAATATTGTGAGGCTCTCGGCCCTGCTCCCCAATTTAAATATTTATTCGCCAATTCTGAGGCGTTAGGGGTTTTAGGACGAGTTTTTGCAACAAGCGTAACGGCGTATCTTACAACGTTTTCCGCAACGGGCGCACGTTTTATCAAATTGCGGAAATAAATTATCTGCTCATCGGAAAGCACCTTTTGCGTTTTCCTGACGGTATCATTGGTAGTGTTTTCCACTATCGTTACCTCATCTTCCAAAGAAGGATAATCCAAAACAACGTTAAACATAAAACGGTCTAATTGTGCCTCAGGCAACGGATAAGTACCCTCCTGTTCCACCGGATTTTGAGTTGCCAAAACAAAAAACGGTTCGTCCAACTTGTAATTAACACCCGATACCGTAACGGTATGCTCCTGCATAGCCTCTAACAATGCCGATTGAGTTTTAGGCGGAGTTCTGTTGATTTCGTCAGCAAGAATAACATTGGCAAAAACAGGACCTTTAACAAATTTAAATTGCTTGTTTTCGTCCAAAATTTCCGACCCGGTAATGTCAGAAGGCATTAAATCGGGAGTAAATTGAATACGTTTGTATTTCAAATCCAACGCTTGTGCTATCGTATTAACCAACAACGTTTTAGCAAGTCCGGGAACGCCGACCAAAAGACAATGTCCTCCCGAAAAAATCACCGTTAAAACTTGTTCTATTATCTCGTTTTGACCGAAAACCGTTTTGCCAATTTCGTTGAGAAGTTCCTCGTGTTTAACTTTAAGATTTTCTGCCGCTTCAATATCATTTTTAAATTCAGTCATATTCACTATTTTTTTATATCTTTTTGCAACCAACCTTTATATTCAAAAGGACAGGTTTTATAACTTTTATCAATTTTAATGTATGTCGTAGCCGATTTTTCGCCTATCCATTTATCGTATATCTTTTTGTACTTTTGATTCAAAGCCATATCCTGAATTTCCTGATAATCAGTTTCTATGGTTGCCTGATGCGGCTCGGTTTTGGATTTTATCAAGAAAATTTTATAAACGGTATTTCCCTTGTCGTCATAAGTTTCAAAAGGTTTGGAAAATTCTCCCTGATTTAAGTTTTTTATGTTGTAATAATTGGCAGGGTGAATTTGGTCGGCAGTAAATTTAGAATTTCCCGTATACGGATTAACAACTAAACCTCCGTTTTTAGAAGTTTTTGAATCTTCCGAAAAAAGTTTTGCCGCATCCTCAAAAGTATATTTTTTATTAACCAAATCAGAATAAATGCTGTCAATTTTTTGTTTTGCTTTAATTTTTGACTCCGAAGTAAATTTGGGTTTCATCAAAATATGTCTTACGTTTATTCTTTCGCCCTTTCGGTCGATAAGTTGGATAATATGATAACCAAAATCCGATTTAACAATGTCGGAAATAGAATCTTTTTTCAAAGCGAAAGCCGCCGTTGCAAATTCGGGAACAAGTTCGCCCCTTGACATCATTCCGAGTTCTCCGCCGTTTACAGCCGAACCGGGGTCTTCCGAATACAAAATCGCCTTTGTTTCAAAAAGAGTTGCACCGCTCAAAACCTCATCTCTTATCGCCGTAAGACGTTTTTTAACGTCCTCAATGTCAGAAGCAGAAATAACGGGATAAACAACAATTTGATTCATTTCAATCGTTAAATCTATCAACGGCAACGAATCTTTGGGAAGAGATTTATAAAATTTGTTCACCTCGGAAGGGGTAATTTTTATGTCTTTCGTTATTTCGTTTCTTTCTCTTTGGGCAAGAAGTTGGTCTTCGGTAACATCGCGCAAATCTTCCTTGATTTCGCCCAAAGGCTTGTTGAAATATTCTTCCACTTTTTCAACTCCGCCCAATTGGTCGATAAACCCTTGAAGACGGCTTTGAATTTCGGCATCAACTTCTTTTTCGGAAACTTCCAACGAGTCTATTTCCGACTGAGCCACAAGTAATTGCTGATAAAGCATATCTTCATAAATTTTGCATTTTTCAGCATTTTTGTTCCTTGCCTTGGCCTGAAAAAACTGCGACTGAACAGCAGATTCAAGAATAATTTTATTGCCGACTATTCCCACCACTTTGTCTACCACCAAAGTATCCTGAGCCGAAGAAATTCCGACCGAGAGAAAAAATAAAATTGAAAGTATAAAAAATTTCGTCATTTTTCTTCTTTTTTTGAAGGGTTGTAAAATTCAAGATTGCCGCCCGATACGGCATTTTTGTAAATTGTTGATTCTAATTCGTTGATTATCTTATTTTTACGTTTATTAATCAAAATCCTTGAAACCGTAGTTTCAGCCGTTTCAAAAGGCGTAATTCCGCCCGAAGGAATAAAATCACGGATTTTGAGCAGATAAACCACGCCGTCGTCTTTTTGCTCAATAATTCCGTGCGCTTTAAATTTGTCGTTTTTTTCGCTCTGCGGTTCTGGCAACTGCATTGTTGCCTGAGAAAGCCCCATCCATTTAAAATCAAAATTTTCAACCATCAAAGCGTTAGTTTTGCAAAATTCATACAACGCAACAGAATCTTCCTGATTGTGAAAATCAAGCAATTTTTTCATTTTTCTGACAACTTCGTAAGAATCTTCCGTCTTAACAAAAACTGCCTTAACCAAAGGAACACTCGAAATAAAATCGTCTTGATGTTTTTCGTAATAATCCTTTGCTTGGTCTTTTGTAACAACGGTATCGAGATTTTGCGCCACAAATTCGTCTTTATACTTGTAAATCAAAAGGTTGTTGCGATATTCTTCCAATTGTTTTTGAACGTCCTTTTGTTCGGGCGAAAGATTAATTTCGGCTTTCTTTATCATTAATTGTTGTTTTGCCCAAATTTCGGCATAACTTCTTACCTTTGCCGCGCTATCCTCGGGCGAAGAACCTTTCGGGACAAGTTCACCCAAATCTTCGTAATACAAATATTCGTCGTAAACCTTTACCAAAGGCGTTTTATTTTCGTTAAAAGTTTGTTGCTCCGTACAACAAACAATCCAAAAAACGAA
>SJYC01039532.1:0-14517 GCA_006408675.1 Madoqua kirkii | reverse complement strand
AGTAAATTATTAAAGTGTTTAATATTTATAACTCTTGGCACTCATTGTGTGTAGTGTACTTGATCGAAGTGTAACTGTTGTATTTTTTTTTTTGTCTCTACCAAATTTGAAAATTTGTCTTCAGTTCCTCTTTAATTAGTCAGTTTTCTTTACTTGCAAGGGCAGTGGTAGTTCAAATGTAAATCATATTGATTAAGAGACTATTAATATTTAGAGATGAGGAAAAAAACGTGTTTCAGTGGCTTAATTGCTTCACATAGTGACTTATAATATTGTTTGGGCTCAGATATTGTTAAGATGAATATGTTTATTAAAGATAGAGAATGGAAAAAGGAAAACAATTATTACTTGACTACTTGTTAGGTGTCTGTAAAGCAACCTGGAGCTTTCCCACATAGTAGCTTACTGAATAATACCATAAGTGTTAGTCACTCTGCAGTGTCTGACTCTTTGTGACCCTATGGACTATATTAACGTGTTTCAGTGGCTTAATTGCTTCACATAGTGACTTATAATATTGTTTGGGCTCAGATATTGTTAAGATGAATATGTTTATTAAAGATAGAGAATGGAAAAAGGAAAACAATTATTACTTGACTACTTGTTAGGTGTCTGTAAAGCAACCTGGAGCTTTCCCACATAGTAGCTTACTGAATAATACCATAAGTGTTAGTCACTCTGCAGTGTCTGACTCTTTGTGACCCTATGGACTATATCCCACCAGGCTCCTCTGTCCATGGAATTCTCCAGGCAAGAATACTGGGGTAGGTTGCCATTCCCTTCTCCAGGGGATCTTCTGGACCCAGAGCTCAAACCTGGGTTTCCTGCATTGTAGGCAGATTCTTTACTGTCTGAGCCACTAAGGAACCACTATAAGAGGGAAGTATTATTATTGCTCTTTTAAACAAGAGGGAAGTGAAGCTCTGAATCTGTAGATAAATGAATGTGAGAAATTGTATAGCCCTTAGCATATAGTGGAGGCTTCCAAATTCTGGCATATCTGACTCCAGAATCCACCTGCTTCCTTCTATTCAGCAAGTCATTATAATCATTGACTCTATTTCTGCCCTGTGACCAATCCTATAGACCCAAAGCAAATTAAAATGTATAGGCCAATTTCCTATATCACTAAAAAAAGAAAAAGAACGCTATGCGAAGACAGAGGTAGGCATACATTGTAATTATGCTGCCACAAACCAAAGAATACCTGGGACTTTCAGAAGCTGAAAGAGGAAGAAATTGAGCTCATCAAATTTGGCACTTTATTGGTGCTAGATTGGTACCTCACTTCTCAGCAGATACTCCACAGACATATATTGTGAAATGCATTCCTGGGGTCACAGGTACCCTGAAGCTCCAGGTGGGCCTTTTCATGAAACATTTAGTTGCTTGTAAATCTATGTAAGAACTTGAAACTGAATAATCTAGTGAAGTTTCCCTTCTCTGATTTGAAAGTCAGTAAGTATATCATCAAGAGACTGAATCAGTCTGGTATATTCTGGTAATAAATAGTAGGAAGACAGATGGTTATAAAAAGACATTTAAAGTAGAAACTTGGAGGACAGTCATTTCAAAGTTCCATTTTTCTGGATGTGACATAGTAGTCATACTTTATAAATCTACTACAGTCATTTAGAATATTCTTCCTACTTAAAAAGTAAAGAAAGAAAGAACAAACTAAGGAAAACATTGTGGCACAAATAGAAATAACATGCTAAATAAAAGTTATGCATATTTATTAAAAAAAACCAATGTTGAGCAAATGGTGATAAATGTGGTAATAAGTAACTAGAATGATAATCATAACATACAAAACGTGAATCAGAGATAGTTGCAGGTGACTTCATATACACTGAATCATCAAGGGGTATTGTATCATTTTTTTTTTTTCCTACAGAGTATTCAAGTAGAGACTTTAAGGAATATTTGAAAATAAACATGTAAACATGATTTTAATGTTCTTTTCTGGAGAAATAAGTCTGAGGACTTTTCCATACATCAGCCAGTAGTCAACACTAGATCCAAAAAATATAGCTAAGTTCTTTTTTTTTCTCTTGCTTTGATATTTCCATGCAGAAACAATGATTGCGTTCTTTACTAGATAGAAATCCAGTTATATAAGCACTTTTTCTCTCTGCAATACTCTTGCTGATTTTTGCTTTCCATTTATTACCTGTTTAGATCATCACTATCATCCCACAGTTGGGCTTTCTAAATTACATGCTCAGTCATTCAGTCATGTCCGACTTTTTGAACCCTATAAACAGTTGCCTGCCAGATTCCTCTGTCCTTGACATTTTGCCAGGCAAGAACACTGGAGTGGGTTGCCATTTCCTCCTTCAAGGGATCTTCCCAACCCAGAGACTGAACCCATGTCCCCTGTGTCTCCTGTGTTATAGAAAGATTCTTTACTGCTCAGTCACTGAGAAAACCCTTTCTAAATCAAGAGGCACACAATTTACCCTCAGAGTCCATATCCAACAGCAGATTTACTGATACATTCTTTGGTTTCACACCCTGATAGATGTCAAGGTATTATAAAGGTAAAGACTCACAGAACTGACCCTTATGCCTGGGTAACAGAATTAAATTTACGGTTAACTTTAATGTGTTTCAGTTCACTTGAGTCACTCAGTTGTGTCTGACTCTTTGCGACCCCATGAATCGCAGCACGCCAGGCCTCCCTGTTCATCACCGTCTCCAGGAGTTCACTCAAACTCATGTCCATCAAGTCACTGATGCCATCCCGCCATCTCATCCTCTGTTGTCCCCTTCTCCTCCTGCCCTCAATCCCTCCCAGCATCAGAGTCTTTTCCAATGAGTCAGCTCTTTGCATGAGGTGACCAAAGTACTGGAGTTTCAGCTTTAGCATCATTCCTTCCAAAGAAATCCCAGGGCTGATCTCCTTCAGAATGGACTGGTTGGATCTCCTTGCAGTCCAAGGGACTCTCAAGAGTCTGACTCTTTGCGACCCCATGAATTGCAGCACGCCAGGCCTCCCTGTTCATCACCGTCTCCAGGAGTTCACTCAAACTCATGTCCATCAAGTCACTGATGCCATCCCGCCATCTCATCCTCTGTTGTCCCCTTCTCCTCCTGCCCTCAATCCCTCCCAGCATCAGAGTCTTTTCCAATGAGTCAGCTCTTTGCATGAGGTGACCAAAGTACTGGAGTTTCAGCTTTAGCATCATTCCTTCCAAAGAAATCCCAGGGCTGATCTCCTTCAGAATGGACTGGTTGGATCTCCTTGCAGTCCAAGGGACTCTCAAGAGTCTTCTCCAACATCACAGTTCAAAAGCATCAATTCTTCAGTGCTCAGCCTTCTTCATAGTCCAACTCTCACATCCATGCATGACTTCTGGAAAAACCATAACCTTGACTAGACGGGCCTTAGTTGGCAAAATAATGTCTCTGCTTTTGAATATACTGTCTAGGTTGGTCATAACTTTCCTTCAAAGGAGTGAGCGTCTTTTCATTTGTGGCTGCAGTCACCATCTGTAGTGATTTTGGAACCCCCCAAAATAAAGTCTGATACTGTTTCCACTGTTTCCTCATCTATTTCCCATGAAGTGATGAGACCAGATGCCATGATCTTCGTTTTCTGAATGTTGAGCTTTAAGCCAACTTTTTCCACTCTCCCCTTTCACTTTCATCAAAAGACTTTTTAGTTCCTCTTCACTTTCTGCCATAAGGGTGGTGTCATCTGCATATTTGTTTACACGGAGTGAATTTATGGGCCATGTCTTTAGAAATGTGATCTGTTGAACTTAATAATGTGTTCTGTTTTGGACATTGCTATTCTCTTTAGGTAACTTATCCTAAAGATTCTCAGATAAAACAAAAGAAAAATGTTGTGAAGTGGAAAACATACATATTTGCAAAACTGAATCCACTTCCATGCTCTCATTGCTATTTTCTGACCCTGGAAACCCTTCTAGTAGTTCACTTCAATCGCTCAGTTGTATCTGACTTTTTGTGACTCATGTCTGACTCATGTCCATCGAGTCTGTGATGCCATCCAATCATCTTGTCCTCTGTTGTCCCCTTATCCTCCTGTCTTCAATCTTTCCCAGCATAAGTGTCTTTTCTAAGAGGTCAGCTCATTGTAACAGTTGACCAAAACATTGGAGCTTCATCTTCAGCATCAGTACTTCTAATGAATATTCAGGATTGATTTCCTTTAGGATTGACTGGTTTGATCTCCTTGCAGTCCAAGGGACTCTCAAGAGTCTTTTTCAACACTACAGTGCAAAAGCTTCAGTTCTTCAGCACTCAGTTTTCTTTATAGTCCAACTCTCACATCCATACATGACTACTGGAAAAACCAGAGCTTTGACTACATAGACCTTTTTCAGCAAAGTAATTGTCTCTGCTTTTTAATATGCTGTCTGGATTTGTCATAGTTTTTCTTCCAAGGAGTAAGTGACTTTTAATTTTATGGCTGTGTTCACCATCTACAGTGATTTTCGAGCCTAAGAAAATAAAGTCTGTCACTGTTTCCATTGTTTCCTCATCTATTGCATGATGGGACCGGATGCCATGATCTTTGTTTTCTGAATGTTGAGATTTAAGCCGCTTTTTCACTCTCCTTTTTCACTTTCATCAAGAGGATCTTTAGTTCCACTTCACCTTTTGCCTTCTCATCAAGTCCTTAATTTCTTTTCCCATTCAATTCTCCAATTCAACATACTAATCTGACTCACTAATTCAATACTAAACCTTTTCACAACCTCTTTTGAATAAATAATGTCTCAATCATCTATTCCAATTTCCTACGAGGCCAATAGTCAGAGAGTGATAAGGAATATGGTATGTCCAGCTCATATTATGTTTTCCTTGCCATTTAGTGTCACTAAAATGTGTACTTTGAGAGGAAAAAAATGGTTATCAAATGAACAAAATCATTAATAACTTTATGTCTCAAACATTAATTGTATATTTCAGAGTGCTTTGGGTCTAAGTAAGTAGAGCCTAATATGGCATAGGTGTCAAAATCAGTGAGCTTCCCTATTGGCTCAGATGGGAATGAATTCAATCCCTGAAATCCCTGGGTTGGGAAAATCTGGAGAAGGGCATGGCAACCCACTCCAGTATTCTTGCCTGCTAAATCCCGAGGACAGAGGAGCCTGGCAGGCTACAGTCCATGGGGTCACAGAGTTGGACACAACTGAGCAACTAAGCACAGCACAGTCACTCAGTAACATCTAACTGTGGCTTGTGGTGATCTCAGAAAGGTTCAGTGTAATCTGTTTGTGAACATGCCATCTGTTCCCCTCAGGGAAATTCACCCACTTCCATTTTCAAGCAATTTCCTTTTTTATTGTCATTGGGTTTAGATTCTTTCTCAGATGCCCAGTGCTCTTTCAGCCTCCTGCTACAAGGCCTGAATATCTACATAAACACCCATATCATGAACCCAGCTATCTTACTAAATATCTGCCTTAGCATTTCAATCCTCTTTTGGGTCACCATTGAGTTTTTTTTGTGGACATCCACATGACCTATTTTAACTCTTTAAGTTCTGTAACTTAGGTGGCCTGTAAAAGTTGTGTGTGTGTGTGTGTATGTGTGTGTGTGTGTGTGTGTGTGTGTGTATGTGTGTGTGTTTGTTTTTACTAGTCATCATCTACAACCTCACATTTAGCCACATAACAAAGCTACTACATACACACCAAGATCTGGTGAATATATAAATAGTACCTAGAAGTAGGGTCCTAACTTCATTCACAGTTAAGTAGATATCTCTCAGCTCTGCCCACTTTTCAACTTGCTCTTATTGAAATTTTGCCATTTGCTTATTATTACTGCTGAGCTTTCCGGGTGACTCAGTGGTAAAGAATCTGCCTGCCAATGCAGGAGATGCAGGAGATATGGGCTTGAACCTAGGTCAGGGGCTGGGGTCCAGCCCCAGTGGATCCAGGGAATTTGAAGTGGGGACGGAGTTGGTGTCTAGAAAAGGACTGTTTAATTAGAAATATAAAGACAGATTAGGAAAGAACAGTGTAGTAGGAAAATCAGTGGAGAAAAGATATTGAATAACTTGGTTTACGTGGAGAACCAATAAAACTCCGAGACAAGGGGTTTGCACCATCTAGGTAGGCCACCAGTGCCTGCTTGAATAGCAGAGGGTGCCCCGCCTTGGGCTCCCTCTCACGTGGGTCTTAGAAGCCAGGGCAAATAAGTAGACAGGGTGAGCCTCCGCATTCCAGATGGGAATTCAGCCAGAAAAGGGAGAAAAGAACAACATGGGGGAGCCAAGCATTGGTGCCAGACCCACAACTTTATTTTCAAAAGCAGCTTATATACCCCAAGTTGTACATAAAGAAATAATGGAACATGCAGAGTTATGGAGGGGCAGCAGTCCTGACCCTTATTGAGACCAGGCTTTCTTTTTGCACACCTTCCCATATACAAAAGGTCTCATGTGGTTTATATTATCTTCTGGCCAAGAGGCCTGTTAATTAACATTTTTATGGCTCTCTTCTTAGATAAATGTCTATCAACTAGAGAGCTCATTTTCCCCTGAAGTATTTTTCCTTAATCTTCATCACCCTCAAAATACTAAGTAAAGTTACATTCCTGTAGAACAAAGGTGCAGTGGGTTATAACAAAGAAAGTACTTAACTCAAAGATCTAATGTTGCTGATACCAGGGCTACTACCTTTTTTTTCTACATACTATATCAACAAATAAAAGATATGAAAACTTGGCAGCAAGTATTGGCTCAACAGACGAAACCCTTAATCAGTACTATTGTAATGATTTTGACTTATCGGAAGCCCCTACATTCCTAAGATGTTTTAAGCTTCCTGTGCCCCTCGAGGTTGGGAGGCTGCAAACAATCACATGCGCAGCTGTAAGAGTCCAGCAGGCAGGCTAGAAAGCTGTCAGAGAGGTTTTTGGATTGAAACACTCTTATTATGCCCAGGAAATTTATTATCTAAAAGCCCTAAATTAACTTTTTATAGAAAAAGTTGGTAGGGGAACAGCCCCCTGTTAATGTCAGAAGAGTAGGTGGAAAGCATAACACACTAAAGCAGGCAGACTCTGGTTTGGGGGGATAGAAGCTCAAGAAAATCCAGGGGAGACCCCTGAGGCCTGATCCTGCCTTTGCATTTTGTCAGGCCCTCTTCCTCATGACCTTTGCCATGGGTGAGATTCCCCAGGCTGGCTCCCGGCAGTCAGGAAGGTCTTTGAGGAGGAAATGGCAACCCACTTCAGGATTCTTGCCAAAAATATCCCCTCCACTAGGGAGCCTGGCAGGCTACAGTCTGTGGGGTGGCAAAGAGTGGTCATGACTGAGCAACTGAGCACATGTGTGAACATACACAAAGACAGTTATTACTGCTATTTTCCAAATAGCTCTGAAATCTTCAATTCAGAACAGTTTGCTTAATCTCTTTTGAGATGTCATGGGACTCAGACCACAGAGTAATGGGAACAGAGTGTTCTCAAAGAGATCTAGTACTTGCCTAATGAGCAGAGTAACAACTTGCTCATATACCCTGTCAATTCAGTTCACTTCAGTCACTCAGTTGTGTCCGACTCTTTGTGACCCCATGAATCGCAGCATGCCAGGCCTCCCTGTCCATCACCGACACCTGGACTTTACTCAAACTCATGTCCATCAAGTCATTGATGCCATCTGCTCATCTCATCCTCTGTCGTCCCCTTCTCCTCCTGCCTCCAACCCTTCCCAGCATCAGAGTCTTTTCCAATGAGTCAACTCTTCACATGACGTAGCCAAAGTATTGAATTTCAGCTTTAGCATCATTCCTTCCAAAGAACACGTAGGACTGATTTCCTTTAGAATGGGCTGGTTGGATCTCCTTGCAGTCCAAGGGACTCTCAAGAGTCTTCTCCAACACCAGTGGTCATATACACTGTAGATGATGAATTTTCCCTTTAGTATTTGTTTGACAACACCATCTCTATTTTATCAATGTGCTTTGTTGTGTCACTCCCCTCAAAAACCTTTCTGATATTACCCAAGACATCTTAAAGGTTATCTGATGACCTTCAATGGTGGGAGTGGTTTATAAGTTATCAGTTGTATTTCAAATGGGTTATATGAGCAGCTATCTCAGGAAATGTCCAACTCTTTGTGACTCCATGGACTGTAGCTTACCATCTTCCTCCATCCATGGGATTTTCCAGGCAAGAGTACTGGAGTGGGTTGCCATTTCCTTCTCCAGAGGATTTTCCCAACCCAGGGATTGAACCTGGGTCTCCCACATTGTAGGCAGACACTTTACCATCTGAGCCACCAGGGAAGTCTATCTCAGGATGAGAGAAAAGCAAATAGATTCCCCTAGGAATCCTATTAAATTTCTGCCAAAGGCTACTATATATTTATTCTTATTGTGTAGATGGCAAATTTCATCTGAACAGTTGATTCATTGGTTCCAAGTCAGTTTGTGCTATCACATTAGTTTTTGTTTTTGTTTTAAATCATTAAATTCCTCTCAAAATTTCTTCAAATTAGATATATCTTTGGTGGCATTGTGACTTAACATTGTGATCAAAAATATTTCCTAGAGAAGGAATTTTGCCATATTAAAATACTTCTGCAATTCTCTGGAATTCTTGCTTATTGCAAAGATGTTAGAGGTAATTTATTTTTAATGATTTGATTACTGTCTCTGCTCTATTCCATATCATTCTCAGGAATGCACAAATCAGTCTGGGCTTTGTTATGTTAGCTAGATTGATGAACCAGGCTCTATTTTTCATATATGTCTCTATAGTTTTTTCTTCTTCCTAAGTTTCTTCCTCTGATGATGCAATTATCTTAATATAGTCAATATAGTGTACAAATATGTTCTTGATACTAAACCTGGGTGGCACAGCAGGTAAAGAATCTGCCTGCAAAGCAGTAGACACAGAGATATGAGTTCAGTCCCTGGGTTGGGAACATCTGTCGAGACCAGCTCAACAAGCAGGATGTCTGAAAGTACAATACATAGTGAGAGAATGAGAAATGAGACAAAAGAATTTAGAGAAAAGCAAGGATCAGGGGTCCAACATCACTCCAAGGTGAAAGTGATGAAAGTGAATCCAAGCCAGCTTTATTATACTTTCAGCTGTGAATGAAAGAATATGCAGGAAGTGAAACTATAACTCGTGTGGCCTTCAGGGCCAAAGAACAAAATGATCATTAACCACTGAGTAATTAGGAAACAGTAATCAATAACAAATCAATAACTAAGACTAATATTCTTATCTATAGATTTTCTACCAGAAACATAACACAACAGTTAAGAAACAGTCTGGGTTGGTTTTCTGACCCCAGGATCATGTCCTGTTTTCAAGATTATGAACTGTTCTCTCTGGATTTGTTCCAAGAGTCTCATGCCTTATATCACCCAGTTTATCAATAATTATAAATTTCTTTTGCAGTCCTTGCCAGGGCCTGCTTTTCTTTTATTCTTCCTGTCTCCTACAAACATCCTCTGGAGAAGGAAATGGCAACCCACTCCAGTATTCTTGCCTGGAAAATCTCCTGGACAGAGGAGCCTAGTGGGCTGTGTTCAAAGAGTTTCAAAGAGTCGCGCATGACTGAACAACTAAGCACAAGCTTTTGATAGTTTTTAGTCCCTTCAAATTTGCATTGTCCAATATGAAAGTCACCTGCCACAAGTGACTTTTTAAATTTAAATGAATAAAATTTAATAAAAAAATTAGTCTATTAATTACACTTCAAACACACAACAGTCACTTGTAGTTAGTGCCTAATTTATTGCCAGTGAATTTCAAGAACATTTCCATCATTATCAAAAAGTTCTATTAGTAGCACTGCAGTAGATAATGAAAATAAGTCAGCAAATTCAAATTTTACTATGACAAATATTCACTAAGTTCCTTTACATGATGTTACAATTTGCACCAACCCCTTTGATCTTTTGGCCAAACTATGTACTTATTACATAGCTTGTTTGTATCACTTCAGAAAGAGCTGACACAAACAGAAGAACCACCTAGTGTAATACTACGTAGTCTAGTTTTGACTTATAGGAACCATCTGTGTTATGTACTAGCCAGGCAGTATCATTCAACAGGACATTATTATGAATCAACATTCCCACCACAATTTCCTTGACAAGATCAGTGACTTCTTAGTGACCTCCAGAAATTCTACATAGCCAGATGTTTACCAGTGAGGGAAGCTAGGACAGTTCCAGTGGCTCCCATTCAGCTTGACCAATCAAATTGTGTGAAGGTTAAACTCGGGTGATATCTATGAGAAAAGGGCAAAACCTTTATGCACCATTCACAAATTACACCCAACTCAATTATGCACCACAATTGATGAATGTATCATTTGTTGTTGCTGTTCAGTCACTCAGCTGTGTCCCACTCTTTGCGACCCCATGGACTGCAGCACTCCACGCTTTACTGTCTTTCACTACCTCCCAGAGTTTGCTCAAACTCAACTCTGTTGACTCAATGATGCCATCCAACCATCTCATCCTCTGTACCCACTTCTCTTCCCACCCTCAATCTTTTCCAGTATCAAGGTCTTTTCCAAAAAGTGGGCACTTCGCATCAGGCAGCCAAAGTATTGGAGATTCAGCTTCAGCATCAGTTCTTCCAGTGAATATTCAGGGTTGATTTCCTTTAGGATTGACTGGTTTTATCCCCTTGCTGTACAAGGGATTCTTAAGAGTCTTCTCCAACATTGCAGTTTGGAAACATTAACTCTTTGACGCTCTTTGACACTCAGCCTCTGTTATGGTCCAACTCTCACATCCATACAAGACTACTGGGAAAACCATAGCTTTGACTATATGGACCTTTATTTGGCGAAGTAATGTCTCTGCTTTTTAATATGCTGTCTGGGTTTGTCATAACTTTTCTTCTAGGTAACATAACCACCAAATAAAATCTCCAGTCACATATTCCAATTCATGCGTTTACCCCTACATTGTTCCGCTCATCCATAGTGTATCCAACCCTCACGATTTCAAATACAGGCTTTTCAAATCAACATTTTCTATGTCCCTTAAGTATTACTGTACTTTGAGTATCTGTATCTCACAATCCTAAGGATTTTTGTATACCACTCCTAGGTCATTCACTGAAATCGTTACAATAAGCCAAGACCCTGGGGGTTGAATGAGAAGATTATTGTTATTGTTATTTTTAGTTGCCAAGTCACGTTCAACTCTTTTGTGACCCCATGGATGATAGCCACCAGGCTCCTCCATGGGATTTTGCAGGCAAAAGAACAATAAAGTGGGTTGCCATTTGCTTCTCCAAGATGTCTTCCCAACCCAGGGATCAAACCTATGTCTCCTACATTGACAGGCAGATTCTTTACCACTGAGCCATCTGGAAAGCCCAGAATGAGCAGATCACATCCTTTCTCACATGTGATGGTTTTATGTAAGGGGATGATGATTTCAATTCACTGTTCAAGTATCTTTTATTTAAATCACAGTCATCATAGTGGAATCTAAAATCCTCTAATTAGAGATAGAAAAGGTTAGATTTTTCCAAATTTGTCAAATTTGCCATTTTGCTCTAATCAGTGGGGCTGTGGTAGGAGAAGCATTCCTACCCAACAGGCATTGATCATGTGTTACATAACTCCTAGGAAAACACTTCCATTTTCTTTTCTTCCCCCCAACCATTTCTCAAGTCATCTAAAGAGCTCTACCTTATTTCCCACTTTTTATCTTTTCATTTTTCTTCAATGCACTCTTTATTTGATAAGGTATTGCTCTTTTGGCTCTCCTGCAGTCCTACAGATTGTAACTGAATCAGCAAATAACTCTCTCTGAATATACTCTGTTCTTCCAAAAATAAAAATTACATAATATTACCAAGGTTATATTGTGCATGCCCCCTCTCCCATCACATCTGTAATCATCAATGTCAATGTCATTAAATCACCATCATCATAAAGCCAGACTAGTGCCTCTTGCACTCACTCATAGCTTTTCATCTGCTTGGAAAAGAGTATTCCATTTTTGGGCAGAGATGACAGTAAGGCAAGTTTTACTCTCAGACTGTTTTCCAAACTCTCCAGTTAACTCACTACAGCAGATTAACTGTCATATCTTGAAGGATATGATCATAGATGTTCAGAGATACTTGGGGATCAGTTATCTTCAGTAGCAGAACTGATTGATTGATGTGTTAGGGAGGATGGCTGTTAAGTCTTTGTTGGAGACAATTCAATCATCCCACCTACAAGATCTCCTGAGAGATAAATTACAACTACATTGAAATCAACTTCTGTCCAGTTCTGTCTTCTTCCTTTGTTTATTGTTATGTAACTACCAAGCCTACCCCTATTAATGTTCTGAATACAACTTTTCATCAAAATCTTTCCAAAGAACCGAATCTAAATCTCTGAATGAGTTGCTGGTCTCTGTTGAATTTGAGCATCACTGAGGATGCTTTAGTTGTAGTATTTGTTTAAAAATTCTTTGTATCAATAATTTTTGCTACTTCCTTGTGATCTTTTCCTATTACTTAGCAAAGATCCTCTCAGTGGTGCTGCCCAAATGGTAAAGGACTAGCTTGCAGTGTTCTTAGAACCACACAGACAGAGATTAGACCCTCTTAGGATTCAGCGTATGACATTCTTACACTGATTGAATTTCCTTGTTTGGCACTGTAATCATGTCCTCAGCTCAGGCTATGGTACTGTCAGGTGAGTGTAATCTCCTTGGTTCTGTCTCATCACAACAAAGACTTGAAGCAACAGATGTTAAAGCCCTCAGTACATTACAGCTCTTGGACAGTCTGTGTTATAGTTCTTGGGCAAAACAGTTTTATTTAGAAAATACATCCTCAAGGCGTGAGGTCATGCCAACCCAAAGATGCGGAAAAAAAGAGGGAGAGAAAAGAGAGAATGCGTACGTGCGCAGGAGAGAAAGACCCCTGGCCCTTTGGCTCCTCTTTTTATGTTTTTTCCTCCCCCCCGGGCCTGCCCTGTGTAAACTGGGCTAGCCAGGAGTGCTGTTTGTTCTACCTGAGGTCCTCACTCCGGTCCTCAGACCTTCCTTTGACTTTCCTTTGTTCTATTTTTGTGGGTTTTTCCCTTCCTTGTCTTTTAGCGACCGATATTTTGGTCTCCTATTTCCTATTCTAACTACCTAATGTAAGAAACGCCGGGAAGAAAAGCCACTTCTGGGGACCGTTAACAAAGGGCCTTTATTGGGCAGTAGCTCACAGGCAGAACTCCTGGGAATAAGCGAGCAGTGGGGAACAAAGGGAGTCTGCGAGGGACGGCGACTGGGAGGAGGGTTTTATAGCCGGGGCTAGCCTTAAAGCCGGGTTTTTTTTTTTTTCCATCTATGGTAAAACGCGGGGGCCACGTTGCTGATTGGTGCTGGTGGGCTTTGTGTCAGTCCTTTATTGGGCCAGGTCATGAGTTCCGTATCCAGGATGTTGGTCCGCCTCTTGGTTTCTGTCTGGGTGGGGGCGGGTTCTGGGGCTTTCTGCCTCAGCCACCTGAACATGGACGTGCATGTCCGACCTCTCACCTAACAGTACCCAAATGTGTAGCCTCTCCTTTTACCTTTACAAAGAATAAATCCCTAGCTTTCTGCGGAGTATGTAGAGCAATCAATCCATGTAATGGATCTGAAATCAAATCTAAGGATCAAACTAATTCTTAAACAGGTTCCAACCAATCCTTAGCACCATTCTCTCATGGCTGGTACTGGAATTTCTTTTTAGTTTTTTGAGAATTCTCCCTTAGAAATTAGGTTACTTTTTATCCTCATATTCATTTTATATATTGGTATTTTCTTCATCTCCTGAGCCTGTTACTACTCACTGATGCCTTCACCAAACTTTCTGAAAGGTTTTCATGAAAATGCAGCTTGAATTTCTGTCTTTGCTTCTATTTGTTATATGAAAGTGAAAGTGCTAGTCACTCAGTCGTGTCTCACTCTTTGGGACCCTGTGGTCTGTCCATGGGATTCTCCAGGCAAGAATGCTGGAGTGGGTTGCCATTTCCTTCTCCAAGAGATCTTCCCAACCCAAGAATCAAACCCAGGTCTCCTGTGTTGCAGGCAGATTCTTTACTGACTGAGCTATGAGGGAAGCCCCATTTGCTATATGATTGATTGTTAAAACTGAGAATTTGGAAATATGCATTTGAGGAGAAAAATTATTTAAAAAACAATTAGACCTTTAATACAAGGAAAAATGTAGAGCTGAGGAACTAAGTTATCCATCACATTAACTGATTGCCATAAAAAGTTAGAAAGCCTAAGACTGAGATTCTCTCTCAGTAATTTGTTTTCAGACCTCAGATCTGTGTAAGTATTAATGCCTTCATTTGAAAGATGAGATTAATAGCTATACTTCAACTCCTTATGTTTTATAAAAATAAACATGATATAAGTATATGATGCTTTAAAATGTAAATTAGTATGCCAAATGAAATGCATTCGCACATATAAATATTAAAAAGTGTTTTTGTTGCATGTCTGTTTTTTGAGACAAAATATTTGAAATAAATGTATTTATATTCTCATGTAAGTAAATTTGGAAGCA
>SJYC01039522.1:0-10027 GCA_006408675.1 Madoqua kirkii | reverse complement strand
GGGGTGTTTGGGGGGTGTGGAAAACTTTAAAATTAAAATTTCTATACACAGCAAGACTATATAATTCAGGAGATCAAAATAAAACTAAGCTTTTTTCCCCAAAGATTGAGAATTTACCATTCCTTGAGACTTAAAGAACTCTGAAGCACATTCTTCAAAATAAAGTAAATTTAAGGGAAGAACACAATGAAATGCAAGATGAAACAGTTTGTGAAACATTAATAATGAAATTAATGTTGTTTCAGTCCAAGATGGTGACGTAGGAGACTTCTTAACTCACTTTCTCACATAGACATATCCAACCTATAGCTAAACATGGAGCAGTTTCTTCTGAAAGAAAGCTAGAAAGAAACTAACTGAGCAACATCTATACATCAGGCAAATGAGAAAATGCTTACACACCCATTCTGAAATAGTTAGGAAAGGCTAAAACATGCTCCCCACCCTGTCATAGTATCCTACAGCCAAGAAGGAATTCCCAATCCCCATCATCTCCCTGAGAGGGAAATAATTTGGACCCCTATTAAGACCCTAAATTTCAAGACTCTCACATAAGAGAATAGTTCCCAAAACACCTAGCTCCAAAGGCCAATAGAGCTTGCTTCCATGAGACCCACAAAACTATAGCAATCAAAGAACTAGTTCCTTATGGGTTCACAAGGACTATCTTTCTCGGGCTCAGTTTAGAGGAAAAATGGAAAGTACACCCATTTCTCAGTGTTTGGACTATTTGTATACATTAAAAGATGCTGCCTGAGGGTAAGCTCCCTAACTTAGCACAACTCTAGAGGCTGAGTACAATCCTTCCCAGAGATTTCCCAGAGACAACAGATGCCACCTCTAACTTCTCCATCAAGCCCACTCCAAATTGCCAATATCTCCTTGGAAAGAGTTTGTATACACATCTGGTGCCCCAGCTTTTGTGGGGCAGAGAAGAAACAGGCAAAAAGAGACTATCTCCCAATTTCTCCCTGGAACATGTCTAACTATATACTTTCCCAGCTGTTACCTGAGAAACTGGCTTCCTATCAACCAGCATCTAGATTTCTATTCACCCTTTGGGGACAATGACAGATCTTAGCACAGTCTCAACTACAGAGAGCTACTGAGAGTGAAGAAGTCAGCTTGAAGAATCACAATGATTTGAGACACAACTAAGAGCTTAGTCTATGCTGAATAATAAGGGTCATCTCTTACACAAGATCACTCTGTTTGTGGCATAGCTGTTTTAAGTAAAATGAAGAAACTAACACAGAGTTGAGAAAATGAAGAAAAAAGGAATATGTCCCAGACAAAAGAATGAGATAAAACTCCAGAAACAGGTCTTAATGCAATGGAAATAAGAGGTTTAGCTGATAAAGTGTTCAAAATAATGGTCAGAAAGATACTCCATAAGGTCAGGAAATCAATGCATGAGTACATTGAGAACCTCAAGAAACAGAAAATATATATAACAAACAGAAATCACAGAGTTGAGGAATACCTGCACTAAAAATTTCTGTAGAGGGGTTCAACAGCAGACTATATCAAGTGGAAGAAAGGATCAGTGAACTTGAAGGCAAGTAGTGAAATTCATCCAATCAGAGGAGCAAGAAAAAAAAATGAAAATAGCTTCAGGAACTTAAAGGACAAAATAAAGCCATCAATATACACATTATAGGGGTCCCAGAAGGAGAAGAGAGAGTGAGAAAAGTTCTTCAAAGAGATAATGACTGAAAATTTCCCAGACTTAGGGAAAGAAATTCCAGATCTATGAATGTCAGAAATAAGATCCACACTAAAATACATTATCACTAAACTGTCAAAAGTTAAAGACAAGGAAATAATTTTACAAGCATCAGGAGAAATACAACTGAGGTAGAAAAAAAACACCACCATGACCATCAGCAGATTTCCTAGCCGAAATTTTACAGGTCAGAATGATGTGGCATGATGGATTCAAAGTGACGGAAGAAAATGACTGCCGACAAAGGATACTATATATGGCAAGCTGTCTTTAAGAAGTGAAAGAGAGGTGGTTTTTCCCCAGTAAAACTTGAGGTTGTACATCACCGCTAGACTTGCCCTTTAAGAAATGCCGAAAGGACTTATTCTGGTAGAAATGAGAGTAAACTAACAAAATGAAACAAATGAAAGAATAAAACTCACTGGTTCTGGTAAATGTTTAGGCAAATACAGAATATTCTGATATCATAAAGAGTGTACAGAATCACTTTTAACTCTAATATAAAATATAAAAATATTCAGAGTAACAGAAAGAATTATAAGAATAATAACTTCATAACTAAATTTTGAAATAATGTGAAATATATACTGGCTTCCTATCAACCAGCATCTAGATTTCTATTCACCCTTTGGGGACAATGACAGATCTTAGCACAGTCTCAACTACAGAGAGCTACTGAGAGTGAAGAAGTCAGCTTGAAGAATCACAATGATTTGAGACACAACTAAGAGCTTAGTCTATGCTGAATAATAAGGGCCATCTCTTACACAAGATCACTCTGTTTGTGGCATAGCTGTTTTAAGTAAAATGAAGAAACTAACACAGAGTTGAGAAAATGAAGAAAAAAGGAATATGTCCCAGACAAAAGAATGAGATAAAACTCCAGAAACAGGTCTTAATGCAATGGAAATAAGAGGTTTAGCTGATAAAGTGTTCAAAATAATGGTCAGAAAGATACTCCATAAGGTCAGGAAATCAATGCATGAGTACATTGAGAACCTCAAGAAACAGAAAATATATATAACAAACAGAAATCACAGAGTTGAAGAATACCTGCACTAAAAATTTCTGTAGAGGGGTTCAACAGCAGACTATATCAAGTGGAAGAAAGGATCAGTGAACTTGAAGGCAAGTAGTGAAATTCATCCAATCAGAGGAGCAAGAAAAAAAAATGAAAATAGCTTCAGGAACTTAAAGGACAAAATAAAGCCATCAATATACACATTATAGGGGTCCCAGAAGGAGAAGAGAGAGTGAGAAAAGTTCATTCAAAGAGATAATGACTGAAAATTTCCCAGACTTAGGGAAAGAAATTCCAGATCTATGAATGTCAGAAATAAGATCCACACTAAAATACATTATCACTAAACTGTCAAAAGTTAAAGACAAGGAAATAATTTTACAAGCATCAGGAGAAATACAACTGAGGTAGAAAAAAAACACCACCATGACCATCAGCAGATTTCCTAGCCGAAATTTTACAGGTCAGAATGATGTGGCATGATGGATTCAAAGTGACGGAAGAAAATGACTGCCGACAAAGGATACTATATATGGCAAGCTGTCTTTAAGAAGTGAAAGAGAGGTGGTTTTTCCCCAGTAAAACTTGAGGTTGTACATCACCGCTAGACTTGCCCTTTAAGAAATGCCGAAAGGACTTATTCTGGTAGAAATGAGAGTAAACTAACAAAATGAAACAAATGAAAGAATAAAACTCACTGGTTCTGGTAAATGTTTAGGCAAATACAGAATATTCTGATATCATAAAGAGTGTACAGAATCACTTTTAACTCTAATATAAAATATAAAAATATTCAGAGTAACAGAAAGAATTATAAGAATAATAACTTCATAACTAAATTTTGAAATAATGTGAAATATATACAGTGTGAGATTACCTGGGCAAAATTTAGAAGCACATTATACTGTAGATTACTAAGTGAATATACATGTATAACTCTAGTCTTATACATGCACAGAAAGGTTACACAAGACTTGCAGAATAGTGGTTACTTTTAAGGAGAGTGGGAAAGAATAAATGGGAGAATATAGAGTTTTAGCTGTATTGGGGATGCGTTATTTCCACACACACACAAAATGTAAAATAAACATTCCAAAATGAAAATATACATTAAATATAACTGATGTATACACAAATGTCTTATATCAATATTTCATGATAATTTTCAGTTAATGAAACATAAACTAAACATAAACTAATTCAATATATTTATTTCTCAAATATAATGAACTGTTTATAGCACAATGAATAAATATATGAGGCTTTGGGGTTTAATGAGGCTGGCCTGGGAGAGCTAGCAGCCCCAAGACACTCTTGCTATGACTGAGGCCTGAAATGTTCATAAAATCCCAGTACACCCATAGCCCATTTGCACACAGTGGGAAAAATCTGTTTTTATACTATTTTTATACATGTAAATGTATAAATGTATATTATAAATGTATATTTATATACATTTTTGTGTATGTTTGAGTTATTGAAAAGAATAGAAGTTTCACTTCTCAGGAGTTCAGAGAATCTTCAACAAAATATGCTGGGCAGAAATGGATTACAGTAAAACATCTTCCTAACAGAATAAAGCTGGAATTGTGTAAGTTGTTAAATCTTTAAACCTTCACAGCAGAGTGTTGTAGCTCCAGATGAACTGAGTCTATATGGCAGCACATTGCTGTGGTAACAGATAGGAGCCAAAGGCAATAAAGTTAAAGTGGAGCTTGGGATGCATAATCTGGTAATAGAGACCATGATGAAATGCCCAAGCCCTTGAATGGAAACACTTGGAGCATGCTCCATTGCTTTCATGTATTTTTAACTAACTTCTTAAATGCAGTTTACTTCCCATAAGTAGATATGAAGCTTATGCTAATGGTGTTGGAAATTTTGAGTAGAAAGTCTAGGCACTAAATTCCAGCCCACTTCTTTTGGACATCAGAAACCATCCCATCATATCATTTGTTTACAATCCTTTTCTTCTATTACAGTTTGTTCACTCTCTTTATAACATAGATGAAAGACACAGACTCTGTACATAAGAGTATCATTCCTTGGGAGAGAAGATGGGCATGTGAAAATGGAACAATATAGAGAAATATAATATCTTTAATGCAGAGAAATAAAATGTGCCCCAGGTACAGAGACAACACAGAGAAGTGCTTAGCAAGTGATACTGGATAAAACCTTCCCAAATCTGGGGAGGCACCAAGTGGTGGTGGTGATGGTCATGGTAAACAGGGTACAGAGAAGAAATCAGGATAGTGCAACAGATGTGGCCACAGTTCTTGACAAAATCTGCACTACTGAATATTCCCTTGAAAATTTCTAATGAGGTTAAATGTTTCATTAGTAGATTTTTTTTTCCAATGTCAACATTTAGCTCAATTCCACCCTGTGAAGTCAACCATGAGACTGGGTTTAGAAAACAGTGACAGCGTGCTAATTTCTGCAACCATATTACACTTTTAAAATCTAAGCAGAGAAGAAAGATAAACAGGAGAGTTCTTTGTGCGTGAACCATCACAGAAAGATAGATTAAATCAAAAGAAAAAAAAGTGGAGGCATTCACTCTTCATATTTTAGGAATACAGTAGTGCACTTCTCTGCAATACTGAGTGGATTGAATCGTTTGAATCTTCTTTTTTACTAAGGTTAGTGGTTCATATAGTCAAAGCTGTGGGTTTCTTTTTTCTTTTTTAATATAAATTTATTTATTTTAATTGGAGGTTAATTACTTTACAATATTGTATTGGTTTTGCCATACATCATCCTGAATCCTCCACAGGTATACACGTGTTCCCAATCCTGAACCCCTCTCCCATCTCCCTCCCCATACCATCCCTCCGGGTTGTCGCAGTGCACCAACCCCAAGCATCCAGGATTGAACCTGGACTGGTGATTCATTTCAGATATGGTATTATACATGTTTCAATGCCATTCTCCCAATCATCCCACCCTCTCCTTCTCCCACAGACTCCAAAAGACTGTTCTATACATCTGTGTCTCTTTTGCTGTCTCACATACAGGGGTATAGTTACTATATTTCTAAATTCCATATATATGCATTGGTATTGGTGTTTTTCTTTCTGGCTTACTTCACTCTGTATAATAGGCTCCAGTTTCATCCACCTCATTAGAACTGATTCAAATGCATTCTTTTTAATGGCTGAGTAATACTCCATTTTGTATATGTACCACAGCTTTCTTATCCATTCATCTGCTGATGGAATCTAGGTTACTTCCATGTCCTGGTTATTATTAACAACTAATCTCAAAAATATACAAGCAACTCCTGCAGCCCAATTCCAGAAACATAAATGACTCAATCAAAAAAAAAATGGGCCAAAGAACTAAATAGACATTTCTCCAAAGAAGATATACAGATAGCTAACAAACACATGAAAAGATGCTCAATATCACTCATTATCAGAGAAATGCAAATCAAAACCACAATGAGGTACCATTTCATGGCAGTCAGAATGGCTGCTATCCAAAAGTTTACAAGCAATAAATGGTGGAGAGGGTGTGGAGAAAAGGGAGCCCTCTTACACTGTTGGTGGGAATGCAAACTAGTACAGCCACTATGGAGAACAGTGTGGAGATTCCTTTAAAAACTGGAAATAGAACTATCTTATGACCCAGAAATCCCACTGCTGGGTATACAGACTGAGGAAATCAGAATTGAAAGAGACACGTGTACCCCACTGTTCATCACAGCACTGTTTGCAAAAGCTGTGGTTTTACCAGTAGTTCATATATGGATGTGAGCATTGGACCATAAAGAAGGCTGAGCACCCAAGAATTGATGCTTTAGAACTGTAGGACTGGAGAAGACTCTTGAGAATCCTTTGGACAGCCAGGAGATCAAACCAATAAATCCTAAAGGAAGTCAACCCTGAATATTCATTGGAAGAATTGATGCTGAAGCTGAAGCTTCAATACTTTGGCTACATGATGTGAAGAGCCAACTCACTGGAAAAGACTTGATGCTTGGAAAGACTGATGGCATGAGGAGAAGGGGACTAGAGAGGATAAGATGGTTGAATGGCATCATTGACTCAATGGACATGAGTTTGAGCAAACTCAGAGATAGTGAAGGACTGGAAAGCCTGATGTGCTACAGTCCATGGGATCACAAAGAGCTGGACACAACTGAGCAACTGAATGAATGAGTATTACTAAGTTTTATGTATTCAAACAACTGTTTTTGAGTGATTTGGGAAAAATTTACTGGTCATAAATGCATAGTTATCTCTTTTTTTCCATATCTATATTCAAAATGGAGAAGGAAATGTCAGCCCACTCCAGTATTCTTGCCTGGAGAATGCTATGGAGAGAAGATTCTTGTGGGCTAAAGCCCATGGGGTTGCAAGAGTTGGACACAACTTAGTGACTAAACCACCATCACCATATTCAAAAGAGTAGAGGTTAATCATCAGAATGAGGAAAACAGGTATAAATCATGTCTTAAATGGGATGTAGAAGAGAGGAAAGCCTGTAGGAATAGAAAACTTGTTCTTTTCTAGAACTTAAGCTTGGATGTCGTCCATCAGGGCTTTCCTGGTGGCTCAGTGGTAAAGAATCTGCCTACAATGCAGGAGACTGGGTTTGATCCCTGGGTTGGGAAGATCTCCTGAAGAAGGGCATGGCAACCCACTCCAGTACCCTTGCTTAGAGAATTCCATGGACATAAGAGCCTGGTGGGACTGTAACCCATAGGGTCGAACAGAGCCAGACATGACTGAAGCTTCTAAGCAATAGCACCAGAAGTGGCCCATCAGAGACACAGAGAGAGTTTGATCCATGGATCTTTTTGAAGGAGAGAAAATAATATTTCAGAGGGAAAAAAAAGTCCATTATAAATTTTCAGTAAATTCAGTAAATCTATAATATCCTCTGCCACCTACAAATTTTGAAGCACAGAGAAGAAATATACTAAATGAAAGCACTCAATTAGATTCTTGCAATAGTGGAATGCTGTTTTTTTGTTGTTGTTGTTTGTTTTACATTATTGCTTGATGAAGTTAGACTTTAATATGTTCAAAAAAATTTGCACATTTGGATTTTTTCCTATTTGTTTTTACATTTATAATTTTATCAGTTACTTATGTGCTAAGATTTTAGAGAGATGATATGGGGTGGGAGGTGGGAGGGGGATTCAGGATTGGGAGCTCGTATACACCCATGGTGGATTCATGTCAATGTATGGTAAAACAAATACAGTATTGTAAAGTAGAATAAAGTAAAAATAAAAATTAAAAAAAAAAACTTTTGATTCTGTTGCTGGATGTCACAGGGTATTGACTGATAAAGAGATATCTTATAGTATGATATTGTTTTAAGTGCATGCTAAGCTGCTTCGGTCATGTCTGGCTCCTTGGGACACTATAAACTGTAGCCCGCCAGTCTCTTCTGTCCATAGGATTCTCCAGGCAAGAATATTGGTGTGGGTTGCCATGCCCTCCTGCAGGGTTCTGCCCAACCCAGGGATCGAAACCCTGTCGCCTGTGTCTCCTGCATTGCAGGCAGATTCTTTACCTGCTGAACCACCCATTTTCCACTATAAACCAGAGGAAAGAAATAAGAGAATCAGTGAACTGATGTGGTAAGCTCTGAGAATATGTTTATAAAGAGCCAAAAGGGAAGAGCAATTTGGAGATAAAAAGAAAGGATAAAAGTGATAATCAATTTTCTTTTCAGTCATTTTAAACATGTAGCATTTCAACTCTTGTTGTATCAGAATTTTCAAAGTATTTGGTTAAAATTTTCTATAGTTCACACAGTGGAGCTGTATCTTGACTTTATTTGCTAGGCAGAATGACTTTTCAACCAAGAAAATTGGTCATTAAAGATCCTATCAACTGAAGTAAAATGGAGGAATCAGAAGGACATTATAGTAAATGAAAGAAATCAGACAAAGAAAGACAAATACTGCAAGATCATATAGGTGGAATCTAAAATAAACAAACACACAGAGGCATAGAGCAGAATGACAGGAGCTCCAAGAAGGAGGAAATGTGGAGATGTTGGTTAAGAGGTGCAAATTTCAGTTATACAAGATAAATAAGCTCTGGAGACCTAGCATATATGACTACAGTTAACAGTACGGTATTATTAACATATACATGAAATTTGCTAAGAAAATAGATATTAAGGATCCTGGAAGAAAGGAAGAAAGAAGAAAAGGAAAAAAGAAAAGGGAGAAAGGAGAAAGAAAATGGTTACTATGTGAGGTGATAGACTAATTAGCATTATGGTGATTATTTACCTATACATGTACATGTGATATACATACACATAAGGTATATGTATATCAAGTACATATATCAAGTTTCTCACCTTAAATATACATAATTTTAATTTATTAACTACACCTTAGTAGTTAATAGTTAATAATTAAAACACGCTTACTCCTTGGATAGAAAGTTATGACCAATCTAGATAGCATATTGAAAAGCAGAGATATTACTTTGCCAACAAAGGTCTGTCTAGTCAAGGCTGTAGTTTTTCCAGTGGTCATGTATGGATGTGAGAGTTGGACTGTGAAGAAAGCTGAGTGCCGAAGAATTGATTTTTTTGAACTGTGGTGTTGGAGAAGACTCTTGAGAGTCCTTTGGACTGCAAGGAGATCCAGCCCATCCATTGCCAGGGTCCAGCCCCCACAGGATCCAGGGGAACCCTCAAGAGAGACAGTGTCAGCAAAGAGAATGATTTAGAGAGAGATAAAGAAAGAATGTTGTAGATAAGGAAATAGAGGAGAGAAAGAGGCTGATATTCCTTGGTTTACACAGAAAGCCAATAAAGTCCCAAGACAAGGGACTTGCTTGTTCACGTAGGCTGTAGGCACCCTCACAGTCTCCCGAGGGATTGAAGATGCAGAGCGCCTTCCCATTCAAGTCTTAGAAGCCCAGGCAGGAAAATGAACTTAGAGACCCTCTGTGCTCCAAGGGATCAGCCTGAAAAAGAGAGGGAGAGAAAGAAAGAAAGACACAGGGAGACCAAGCTGTTTTGGTGAGCAATGCCCATAACTTATGTTCAAAAGGGACTTTTATACCTTGACTTGTACATAGAGGGAAATGAAAAAGCAAGGTCATGCAGAATCAGCCCAAACTCTCCAGCAGTTTTTCCCTCATTGAAACCAGGATTTTTTTTTTTTTGCATCCCTTTCCCATAAACAATGTTGTGTATGTTATCTTCTAGCCTTGGAGGGCTGTGGACATTTTATGACCCTCTTTTCATAAAGACTGCTCAATCAGAAAACTTACTTTCCCTCAAAGTGTTTTTTC
>SJYC01039521.1:0-11887 GCA_006408675.1 Madoqua kirkii | reverse complement strand
AGTTTATCTATCCATAGGTGTGAGTGGGGTATTAAAATCTTCCACTATTACTGTTACTTTTAATTTCCCATTTCATGCTTGTTAGCATTTGCCTTACATATTGTGGTGCTCCTATGATGCATACTAATATATTTATAAGTGTTATATCTTATTCTTGGATTGATCCTTTGGTCATTATGTAGTGTCCTTCTTTGCCTCTTTTCACAGCTTTTATTTTAAAGTTAATTTTATCTGATATGAGTATTGCTATTTCAGTTTTCTTTTGGTCTCTATTTCTGTGAAATAGCTTTTTCCAGTCTTTCATTTTCAGTCTGTATGTCTTTTGTTTTGATATGGGACTCTTGTAGACAACATATAGATGGGTCTTATTTTTGTATCCATTCAGCCAGTTTTGTCCTTTGGTTGGGGCATTCGAACCATTTACATTTAACGTGATTGATAAGTATGATCCTGTTGCCATTTACTTTGTTATTTGGGGCTCAAGTTTATACACCCTTTCTGTGTTTCCTGTCTAGAGAAGATCCTTTAGCATTTATTGGCGAGCTGGTTTCGTGGTGCTGAATTCTCTCAGCTTTTGATTGTCTGTAAAGCTTTTGATTTCTCCTTGATATTAGAATGAGATCCTTGCTGGATACAGTAACGTGGGTTGTAGGTTTTTCTTTTTCATCAGTTTTAATATGTCCTGCCATTCCCTTCTGGCCTGAAGAGTATCTATTGAAAAATCAGCTGTTGTCCTTATGGGAATCTCCTTGTGTGTTATCATTGTTTTTCCATTGCTGATTTTAATATTTGTTCTTTGTGTTTGACATTGTCTTAGGGTGTTTCGCCTTGGGTTTATCCTGTTTGGGACTCTCTGGATTTCTTGGACTTGGGGTACTATTTCCTTCCCCATTTTAGGAAAGTTCTCAACTATTATCTCCTCAAGTATTTTCTCATGGTCTTTCTTTCTGTTTTCTTCTTCTGAGACTCCTATGATTCAAATGCTGGGGCATTTGACATTGTTCCAGAGGTCTCTGAGGCTGTCCTCATTTCTTTTAATTCTTTTTACTTTATTCCTCTCTGCTTCATTTGTTTCTACCATTCTAATTTCTACCTCACTTACTACCTTCTGCCTCCATTATTCTACTGTTAGTTCACTCCAGAGTGTTTTTGATCTCTTTTATTACATTACTCATTATTGATTGACTCTTTTTTATTTCTTCTAGGTCCTTGTTAAACATTTCTTGCATCTTCTCAATCCTCGTCTCCAGGGTATTTATCTGTAACTCAATTTTGTTTTCAAGATTTTAGATCATTTTTACTTTTATTATTCTGAATTCTTTTTCAGGTAGACTCCCTATCTCCTCCTCTTTTGTTTGGTTTGGTGGGCATTTATCCCGTTACTTTACCTGCTGAGTACTTCTCTGCCTTTTCATCTTGTTTAGATTGCTGTGTTTGGGGTGGCCTTTTCGTATTCTGGCAGTTTTAGGTTCCTCTTTATTGTGGAGCTTCCTTGCTGTGGGTGGGATTAGATGGGTGGCTTGTCAAGGTTTCTGGTTAGGGAAGCTTGCATCAGTGTTCTGGTGGGTGGAGCTGGAGTTTTTATCTCTGGAATGCAGTGAAGTGTCCAGTAGTGTATTTTTAGGTGCCTGTGGTTTTCATGTGACTTTGGACAGCCTGTATATTGAAGCTCAGGACTGTGTACCTGCATTGCTGGAGAATTTTTGTGGTATGTCTTGCTCTGGAACTTGTTGGCTCTTGGATGGTGCTTGGTTTCAGTGTAGGTATGGAGGCTTTTGGTAAGCTCTTATTGATTAATGTTCCCTGGAGTCAGGAGTTCTCTGGTGTTCTCAGGCTTTGGACTTAAGCCTCCTGCCTCTGGTTTTCTGTCTTATTCTTATAGTAGCCTCAAGACTTTTCCATCTATACAGCACCAATAATAAAACATCTAGGTTAATGCTGAAAAGTTTATCCACAGTGAGGGACACATGGAGAGATGCACAGAGTTACAAGGAGAAGACAAGAGGGAGGAGGGAGATAGAGGTGATTAGGAGAAGAACAGAGGGAATAAAAAGTGGAGAGAACAAGCTAGTCAGTAATCAATTCCTTATGTGCTCTCCACAGTCTGGACCCCTCAGATATGTTCACAGAGTTACACAGAGAAGAGAAGAGGGAGGAAGGAGACAGAGGTGACCAGGAGGAAAAAAAGGGAATCAAAAGGAGAGAGATAGATCCAGCCAGTAATCAGTTCCCTAAGTGTTCTCCACAGCCCAGAACACACAAAGAGATTCACAGAGTTGGGCAGAGAAGAGAAGAGGTGGAGGGGAGGAGATAGAGGTGACTTTGTGCAGAAAAAGGAGAGCCAAAAAGTGGAGAGAACAATCAAGCCAGTGATCACACTCCCAAGTAAAAATGGGTACTGAAGTTTGGGTTATTAAAGGTACAAAATTTGATAACAGATACCAAAAAGCAAAGATTAAAAATCTAAAGTAGAGGTTAAACTCTCAAAAATACAATATTTTTAAAAAAATACAAAGTCACAAAATTATAAAATATATATATGAAGCTTGCTTTAAAAATAGGATCTTTTTTTTGCAAGGTAATAGGTTATAAAATAAAAATTAAAGGAGTAATAGAAGACTTAAAAATAAGAAAAAAATTAAAAATGATAATAGTAAAAATAGATCTAGGAATTTCTCTGGAGCTGTTGCAGGCAGTGTGGGGTCAGTTCAGTTTCAGATAGTTCCTTGAGCCAGCTTATACTTCTCAAGATCTGTAGGCTCCTTCCAATGTAGTGAATCCTAACTACAGGATTTTAATCTGTTGCACCTGTCATTTCCAAAGCAGTTCCCTCTGTTTGTTTAAGCTTCTTTTGTTTGTTGATCTCTTCAGTGTCTAATTCTAGGAATTTCTCTGGAGCTGTTGCAGGCAGT
Organism: Madoqua kirkii; assembly: GCA_006408675.1. Classification (NCBI taxonomy): domain Eukaryota; kingdom Metazoa; phylum Chordata; class Mammalia; order Artiodactyla; family Bovidae; genus Madoqua; species Madoqua kirkii. The sequence continues at coordinate 8,975 of SJYC01039521.1, read as the reverse complement.
GTGGGGTCAGTTCAGTTTCAGATAGTTCCTTGAGCCAGCTTATACTTCTCAAGATCTGTAGGCTCCTTCCAATGTAGTGAATCCTAACTACAGGATTTTAATCTGTTGCACCTGTCATTTCCAAAGCAGTTCCCTCTGTTTGTTTAAGCTTCTTTTGTTTGTTGATCTCTTCAGTGTCTAATTTCTGCCCTGACACAAGGGGGTGAAGGTGGTCACTTATTTAGGCTCACTTATTCAGTGGTGGTGTGGGGAGGGAGGAACACTATAAAAAAAATATCACTGGTGTGTATGTGGAGTGCTCACAGTATCTCAGCCACACTCCTTTCAAAGACGATGGGCTGCCTTTATTAGTGCCTGATGTCCTCTGCCATCATTCAGAAGTTGTTTTGTGGAATTTGTTCAGCGTTCAAATGTTCTTTTCATGAATTTGTGGGGGATAAAGTGGTCTCCCCATCCTATTCCTCCGTCATCTTAGGACCACCTCTCCAAAGATCACATCTAGACTCACACAGTACACAGGAATATAACTACATTAAATGAACACAGAAATGTTTATTGCATTTTTCAGATAACATGTAACATTTTCAACTCTATTTGAAAACATAAAAAATTCTTTTTTACATACATTGATGCCAAAATCTTTTCAATTGTGTGAAATGTAGTCTATTTAGTCTGAGAATGGAGTTACTGGCAAAGTTTTTCTGTAAGATCAAATTTTCTTTTTAGTATCAAAAAACTCTCTTGTTCTTATTGGATTCAAAACACATGGGATCACATATAAGAAACCTGTATATTTTCTAAATTAATCACCTCCTTACACCTTATGGCAATGCTGGAGTGGGATCTCTTTTAGACTGATGAACTGTGAATGGTTTAGTTAAGCTACTACTGTGACAGAAAATAACAAATAGCAAATCCATTACGAAGCAGCATGCCCTGATTTTATAATTTAAGAAACGGAAACAGACGAATTTGGAGCAAGAGTACTGATTGTACTGAAAGATTTCATGCATTGGAGAAGGAAATGACAACCCACTCCAGTGTTCTTGCCTGGAGAATCTCAGGGGCGGGGGAGCCTGGTGGGCTGCCATCTATGGGGTCGCACAGAGTCAGACATGACTGAAGCGACATAGCAGCAACATTTCCATAGATTCCAAGTTCCCAAAGCTCTTTCACATTCATCATTCCGTTTTAACTTCAAAATATGCCTGTGAGAAAGTTATTATCCTGGCTTTCCTATAAGGTCATTGAGACTCAAAGAATCAAAATGACTCTTGTAAGCTACCAAAAGGGACTAGAAGTGATACTTTGTAATGCACAGTCCTATATTGTATGTACTTTGTTCTGCATAGCTTCATGAAGCATTGGGAAGTAAGACTGAGAACTAAGGACACTTGCCCTCAACTAGCTTTTATTGGGTTGGCCAAAAAGTTCCTTTGAGTTTTTCCATGACATTTGGCCAACCCAATATTTGTTTATTTATTTCACTTGATTTTATATAAATAAGTAATTATGGGTAGAAAGGGATGACTGTAATTGACATGTGTAGTCTGTTGTATACAATAATAATTTGGTTATTCAAAAAAATGAATCAAGACAGGCTTAGCCAAAAATAACAGTCATTTTAAAATTATAAGTTCATTTGTAACTTTTATTTTAGATTCTACATATAAGTGATATCATATGGTATTTGTCTCTGTGTGACTTACTTCACTTAGTATGATAATCTCTAGGTCCGTGAAAGTGAAAGTGAAGCCCACCAGGCTCCCCTATCCATGGAATTCTCCAGGCAAAAACAATGGATTGGGTTGCCATTTCCTTCTCCAGGGGATTTTCCTGACCCAGGCATCAAACCCTGGTCTCCAGGATTACAAGCAGACTCTTTACCATCTGAGCCACCAGGGAAGTCCAGGTCCATAATAACTTTAAATGGAATATGATTTATAAAAGTATTGTATCACTATGTTGTACATCTGAAACTAACATAATATTGTGAATAAAAAATAATCAATTGATATAAAAAATATTAAAGGATGTAAGTAGACTTACCCTAATTTTGTTGTTTTTAACCCATATCTGATCTACACCCTACCCTTGGCCCATCCCAAAGTCTTACTCTACATTTAGTTTATTCCTAAGCTTCACCTCAATTCTAAGTTTCACCTATCCCTTATCTCACCTGTCTCTAACCATTTAGATGACAGCTAGAAACAGAGGTTGAATTTGTGTAATCCATTATTTTTAACAAAATATACATCAAAATATCCCTACAAAAAATGACTATGGGAAAGTGATTGAAAAAACTTAATTTTACCATCAAGTTTGTTATGTCAGAATGGTTAGCTAAAGGAGGGTATTATTTATTGCTGTGTAAACAATTATCCCCAAAGATAGCAATTTAAATACAACAAATATTTATTACCTCATAGTTTCTGTGGGTGAGGAATATGGGCATCACTTAGGTGAGTGGTCTTGATGCAGAGTGTGACATGAGGTTGCCATCAAGCTGTCGTTTGGGATGCAGAGTCATCCATGGGCTTGACTGAGGCTGGAGGATTCACTTCCAAGATGGCTAACTCATGTGGCTGTTGGCAAAACTCCTCAGTTCCTTGCTGGTTACTGGGAGGAAGTTTCCCACAGGACAATTGATCAAGAAGGAAAGTGAAGCTGAGACAGGCAGCACAATGTCATTTATAATTTAGTTTCAGATATTGCATACTTTTGTCACATTCTCTTGATGCATAATAGTCTGGGAGCGGACAACACAAAGCTAACAATCCAAGGGGAGGAAAAATGCTTGGTTTTGGCTGACACAAGGGGCTGCATATTCCCAGAAGCATAGAGAAAATAGGTCTGATCTTACAGACCTTAACAGTCATATCAGGAGACCTTGGGTAAGGAGGAGTGGAAAGCCTCTTTGAGGACATTGAAAGCTTGTCATTCAGTTTGATGTTGAATCCTTCAGTGAGCTTTGAAACTGTCACTGTAGATCAGGGATCGGTCAGTAAACTGTAGCTTGTGGGTCAAATTTGGTCTGCAGCATATTTTTATATGTAAGTAAGCTGAGTGATTTTTTACAATTTGAAAGTAGTGTAAAATAAGTATGTATATAGATAGATGGTAGGTGGATATATAAAGTATGAGGCAGAGACCATATGTAGCCTGCAGAGTCTAAAATATTTAGTAAGTGGCCTTTTAAAAAATTGCAACTCCTATTAAAGATCATCCAAATACCTATAAAATGTCTAATAAAAAGTAGAAGGTTAAACTCTGCTACAATGTCTGGAAGAAAATATGTGCATGGATCAAGAATTGTTTCTCTCCCAGGTAGATGGTTGAGCATCATGGGATGCTAAATCTTTAATTTTTCCACTTAATGTAATGATGTCTAACATTTAATATCTCAAGATCTCCTTTTCTTTGCATATCCCAAACCACAAAAACTTAATTTTAGATGCACACACAAGGAAAGATTCCGTAGTAAATCAGAAACACCACATACCGTATCCCCTTTTTGGAAATTCGTAACTTATTTGAATAATAAATATTCTGAGAAGCCCTTCAGTAATTCACTTTTGACTACTTAATACAGCATCTCCAAATGCTAGGTTTTTCATGGGCCTTTTGTGTTTACACATTAACATCTACTGACATACCATGTGTGTGTGACTGGTAGATACATTTCCAGCACTCTATTTCAGGGTACTCTAATAAGCTTAGTTCAAGCCATGGCCATCTTGATATATTATAGATGTGAGAGCCTCTTCTCATTTTTTTCCTAAATACCCAATATTTCCCTTTCAAGTTTCAGGGATCCATTTCTTGAGAAATCTTCATAAGGATATGAGCTAAGCCATGAGTCCTGGAATAAGCCCATCTTCCCTATAACTAGGCAATTGGCTATTGAGGACACCAAGTCTTTTTGGAGTCAAGTTCCTGTTCGTGTTATTGACTGATAGTTGACTGACATAGCTCTTGAAAAGGGCACAATAGTTTGATGAAACCTCACATTGAACATGACTCCTGCATGCTTGAAGCATGCTGTCATGTTGAAGTCTCATGGTTCCATTTTCAGACCATTTTCCTTTTCTTATGGATGGAACAAGAATCTATAATTTAACAGAATCTCACCTAACTCAGATGTGGTTAGATTACTGACCAGCATGTGAAAACATAGTTTTCAACAAACTGCTACATAAGAATTCCAGATTTGCTGATATGCAACACAAAATACAGTCCTTAGCTTTTTGTTTTTTATTTTAATATGCATAATAATGACACACGTATGGCACATTCTCCTAATAAAGGAAATGTATTTGATTGCAAGTGCATAAGCTTGATGATATTTTAGTGATAATCCTGAATCCACTCTAGTACATATAAAAATAGAAACCATTCTTCAAACTTTAGCACAGCAGCCATGATGCTGAAATTGGCCCATGCATCTCGAGAAAGCTGGCTGAGAACATCTCTTCCCAAGGCAGAGTCAGTACCTTTGCATAAGTACCTCAATATGCCTCCAGTATCTACATCACAGAAATAAGCAAGTTAATAATAACATGTAAAAGTAATATAACATTATAAATCAACTACAATTATAAAAATCGATTGAGACGTGATGATGTGTTGCAACACTGACATTGAGAATGGTTGCTTCAATCTGTGCTTTTTTTTTCCCCACCAAGTACTGTAGCAGCTCAAGAGTTCCCCTGACCTTGAAACAAATTGTGCTGTTTTAACTGCCTAGCTTCATGATGTTTCAGAATTTATTCTAAGATTCAATTTGACAATAAAAAATGTGCATAACAACATGAGGTCCTGGGAGACCTGTACCGCTGTTGTGGATGGCTTCTGTAAGTTATGTTACATAGTGCTGGCACATTGTAGTGCTTAAATGCATAGTATATAGAAGCAATGATGTTAGCTCAAGCCTAAGCTGGAATGAATAACTAGGTCTATGCTGAAATGTTTTGTCTATTTCTTCCACCTTCCTGCAAGAGAAGGAAATGGCAACCCACTCCGGTACTCTTGCCTAGAGAATTCTGTGGGCAGAGGAGCCTGGTGGGCTGCTGTCTATGTAGTCACACAGAGTCAGACTCGACTGAAGCAACTTATCAACAGCAGCAGCCCACCTTCCTGAATCTGTCCATACAATTCACTGTATACAGTCCTTATTCTGACTGTAGGGCCTCTCTAGGGTCACTGACTCAGAAGACCATGTACAACTGCTCTCAGATCATCTAGAAGACTTTCTGCTCCCTTGCAGTATAGTTATTGTTCAGTCAATAAATTATGTCCAACTCTTTGTGATCCTATGGACTGCAGCATTCCATGCTCCTCTGTCCTTCACTATCTTCCAGAGTTTGCTCAAACTAATGTCCACTGAGGCAGTGATGCTATCTAACCATGTCATCCTCTTCCACCCGTTTCTCTTCCTGCCTTCAATCTTTCCCAGCATAAGGGTTTTTTCCAATGAATCATCGGATGGCCAAAGTATTGGCGTTTCAGCTATAGCATCAGTCCTTCCAATGAATATTCAGGGATGTTTTCCTTTAGGACTGACTGGTTGTGTCTTTGCTGTCCAAGGAACTCTTAAGAGTCTTCTCCAGCACTGCAATTAGAAGTATAGAATGAAAGGTAAAGGTGGGAATTAAATTAACTTCAGGAGGATAAACTTCATTGGATTGGTTCCCACTTCAAAATATTACTGTGTTCCTGCCACACATATACCAGTACATACATACAATTCTCACAAGAGAAAGATACAATGGGAAACAGTAACAGATAAGACACTTCAAATATACCAGAGAGGTACATTTTCAAATATCCTGAAAGCTCCCTTGAGAAGGTTTGGAATTACATATTTAATCCCTTCCATAAGAGACCATCCCAGATGCTCTGGTCATGCTTGACCTTTGACACTTTGACAATCCATGACAGAGTCTTATGTATTTTTTGCTTTTTAAAAAATCTTTTGAACCACAAGCTACATCCTTGACCTAACTCTGCTAGCTGACCCACAGGTATTTTTTATTGACTATAACAAGAATTAATTCTGTTCCATTCAATAGGCATTTACTGAACGCCTGTGTGCATTTTTAACTTCAATTTCCTTTTCTGAAAATACAAATAAATTATTTTAGGCTTCAGGGAGATTATTTGAGATGTAATTGTTATTTTCCAGCCTGGATGTGCTGCTATTTATTTTTATGTTAACTATACAAACACAGGTGTGTTTTTGCTGATATTTTGCTTATTTGGATGAGAAAATAGAAATCATTTCCAAAATAGCAGAGTTTTATATGCTCTTGAGGCCAGGAATTTGGTCTTAGTCACCTTTCTATTCCCTGGTAACTGAGCAGATGCCATGTATGAGAAGGTGCTCAGTAAATGTATGTCATACTGAGTAAATGTATGTCATTCTTTACACCTGAGGTGTCCTAGATGAAGATGCTCTCTTTCCATTGAAACTCTTCCACTAAGGTCCTAAATGCACTGCTGTCATTTGAAACAGAGTAAAACTTCATGATGAAGTTCTTAAGTATTTTACAATGTCATTAGATGATAAAGTCAATATTGTTTATTTTTAGCACATGCCTGGATCCTCATAACTGTACACATCTATTATCAAAAGATAAGCTGTCTCCTAAATGAATCCTGATTCCTGCCCTGAGCATGAGACATATTAGGAATACTTACTTTAGTAAAAATTGGCTCAGTGACAATGGCTATTCTTATTGTTGTCTTAAGTTTCCCCCCGCCAGTCTTTTTATCTAGGTTATAACTTGTATTACTTCTTCTCTCTGAATCCCTGATAATAAGTTCCTGTAGGCTGGCCTTCTTTCCATCCTTCCTTCCTCCCATAAACTTTTTTAGAACACATGTATGTCCTCAGGATTTGTGTGAAACACCGGAAATTCAGTAATGTGTCGTGCCATCTTTGAGGAGCAACCATTCTTTTTAAAAAAGCATAGCACAAAAACAATCAGCTGTATTATAACATTTTACTGTTTATTAAAATGCTTCCACAAGAAGGAGTATATGTTGGGCGACTATTGAGGTTATTTCACTTTGGCACATGCATTAATATTAGTTTCCTAGGGGTGCCTGAAGATTACCACAGACAAAGTAAGTTGGATAACAAATTTATCTTGTCACAGTTCTGGAGGGTAGAATTCTTGAGATCAAGATGTCAGCAGAGTTGTTTTCTTCTAAGGCCTTACCTCCTTGGCTGGTGGATGACATTCTGATGCCACTATGTTTATATGCTCTTCTTTCTGTGTCTTTCCATGTCTTAATCTCCTCTTTTTTTTTTTTTCATAAGGACACTAGTTTTATTGGATGAGGGTTTACTCACCTATTTATCATTTAATTAACTCTTGAGATACCCTGCCTCCAAATACAGTCACATTCTGAGGTCTTGGAAGTTGGATTTAAACATAGGAATTTTGGGGAGACAAAGTTCAGCCCATAACATCAAACAAGAAAGTTCAGCATCAGAGAATTCATATAACCTGAAATGTTTCTTAGTAACAAAGGTGTAGACTATGTTATAATCTAACATCTGTAGAAGTCTTAAATTCATATTCTTTCTACACAATAGCACTGCATTTCCGAGCTCTATTACAAAACTACCTAAACTGGATCTTGCTCCTTATCCCCTGCCACTTCCTTTTTAATATAGTCTTAGCCCAGTGTTCTCTAGAACTGCTACTTGATTTTCTGACTTTGTCTGTCTGATCATAGCTTTAAGGTTTTTGTTTGTTTGTTTGTTTGTTTTACCAGTTTTGCTTTGCTTGTAATAATCTTCCTCTATTTCAGCTCAGGTCTTGGTTCATATGTACTTACTGCTTACACATATGCAGGTACGTATCTGTTTTTGCCCACTGTCTTGCAGTTATGTGGGGCCATGTTGTTGGTTCTAGGCTGTGGTCTGTCTATGGAAATGGTGTGCCTCACTCTGCACCTATTATTCACCTTTATTGCAAGCTTCCACTCTACTCCCTTTTCCCTTGCTGTACATTGAAATAATAATATTACGAGATCAAATCTGCCTGGATCAGAGTACCTGCATTGGGAATTTGGGGAGCAAGAAATACAGCTGTGGTGTTAAACCAGTGAAATTCTGGATGAATTTGTTACCACAGCATATACTTATCTATCCTGGCTAATTTAGGCCAGTCAGATTGGAATTATGTTGCCTTCCTATATTCCCTTCAGTCTCGCACTCACCTAGCTCCTGAGGTTGCTTTCCTCACTGGGAGCTTTCACACGCCTTCCCTGAAAGAACTGACCTACCCACACATTTTTGCTCTGTACGTCAGCAATATCTATCAGATCACTCTGATCTAATTGGAATGCCAGTTCCAGCCCTGCCTTGGTTGGCTACCACTCGGGTTCCAATTCAGAGGATATGGGAACATCCCTAATACCTGGATACTCTGTCTCCTGAATCCCGTACCATAACAGAGTTGCAATTTGCTTTTAAAATCAGGCAAAAACATGCCTGAAAAAAAGACAGCTTCAAAAAGAATATTCCCAGTTGTTAATTTAGTGACAGTAAAGTTATGTTAGCTCATTGAAATTTAATTGCTAATAGGTTGTAAGATCTTAAGAACTACAGGCCCAGCATCTGTCTCATTTTGGTGTGTCAATTATCACCACAATAATTTAATGGCATCTTGTTGAAGAAGCATCCTTGACATGCTAATGAATGGCACCCTGCTCATTCCATGAACTTCTCATCCCTAGGTGATCAATCATTTGAAGCTAGGCATTTTAGATTTCCATCATTTGGCCACACAGCCTGACTTAAAGGTTGACCAAAATCATATATTTAAGATAAACAACAGCAACACTTTTTTAACATGAAATCACAAATGTCTTAAATTTTAGTCACTTATAATTATATAAATATGAACCAAAATTGAGACAAACATGAGAATCCTAGGATCTATTTCATTCTCCACTTTCAT
>SJYC01039516.1:0-10794 GCA_006408675.1 Madoqua kirkii | reverse complement strand
GCTGGCTTCACAAGCAAATTCTATTAAACATTTAGAGAAGAGCAAACACCTATCTTTCTGAAATTATTCCAAAAAATTATACAGGAAGGAACACTCTCAAACTCATTTTTTGAGAGCACCATCACCCTGATACTAAAACTAGACAAAGATGCTACCAAAAAAAAAAAAAAGAAGAAAATTATAAGCCAATATCACTGATGAACATAGATGCAGAAATCCTCAACAATGTACTAACAAATCAAATTCAACAATACATTAAAAGTATTATACACCATGATCAAGTGGGATTTATCCCAGGGATGCAAGAATTTTTCAATATTTGCAAATTAGTCAGTGTGATAAACATTAAGAAACGGAACAAAAGCCATATGATCATCTCAATAGATGCTGAAAATGTTTTTGACAAAATTCAGCATCCATTTATGATAAAAAAAAAAAACCTCTCCAGAAAGTGAATATAGAGAGAACCAACTTCAACATACTAAAGGCCCTATACGACAAACTCACAGCAAATATCATATTCAATGGGAAAAGCTGAAGACATTTCCTCTAAGATCATTACAGTTTTAAAAAGGTAACTGAAGTTATCAAAAACCAGGAGTCAGGGCTATGATTTTTAGTAGTAACTAAACTACTGTCTCTCTAATTCTGTGACTGTAGCAGGCATTAAATAAAAATTGTTCATAAATACACTGGGCTTCTCTGGTGGCTCAGCGGTAAAAGAATACACTGGCAATGCAGAAGACACAGAGACATGAATTGCATCCCTGGGTCAGGAAGATCCCCTGGAAAAGGAAATGCCACTCCACCCAATAATCTTGCCCTGAAAATCCCATGGACAGATGAGCTTGTGTGCGTAGGGTTGCAAAAGAGTCTGACATGACTGTGTGATTAAACAACAACAACAACAATAAATGTACTGGTTCTTCTTGTTACAGGAATATGGTGGGATTGTATTTCCCAGTCTCAAAGGTTTGTGACTTGGTTTGGTTAATTACATAAAATTTGAAACTTTAAAAGTCAGTTTATTTGCTCTCGTCCTTACTCCTGCCATAGTGATCTTGGAACCATGTGTTAAGATGAAACTTCAGATTGCTTGAGTCCCTGAGTGATGATGAGGAACAAAACTGATCCCTCTGACACACACTGAATATGTAGTATGAATGGAAAATAGTTTAAAAGGCTTTTAATAGTTTAAAAGGTTCTAAGCCTGCTTGTTACTGCTGTGTAACGTAGCCCACACTGACAGATATGTGTGCTTGTGCTCAGCCACTAAATTGTGTCCAATGCATTAAGACCCTATGGTAGCCCACCAGGCTCCTCTGTCCAGGGGATTTCCCAGGCAAGAAAACTGGAATGAGTTTCCATTTCCTTCTCCAGACAGACACATGTGGTATTGGCTTGTTGGTTGGGTGCTGATTGGCAGAAAACTGTTATTAAAGATGAGACAAATGGTGAGCCGTCTCCTGTGATTACTGGGAAGGGAGTTAATGTTTATAACCCCTGGAAGAGGATAGGGGAACACACTTCAATATTCTTGTCATGATAATCCCATGGACACATGAACTATAGTCTATGGGGTTGCAAAGAGTTGGACACAAATGACTGACTAAGAACAATGCACTTTCCAAAGTTTTATCTCTAGGAGATAGAAAATAGAATGTTAGCAGTTTGCATTGATGTTTACTTGACAAGGAATCTGAAGAAAAATAAATCCAGATAAACATTGGCCAAATTTACAAGCAGGAACAAACTGATAAAGTCCACAAATTCAAATAATTGTAGGGTTGTAAGAGGCTACATTACCAAGCAAGAGAGTTCCAGAAAAACATCTATTTCTGCTTTATTGACTGTGCCAAAGCCTTTGACTGTGTGGCTCACAATAAACTGTGGAAAATTCTGAAAGAGATGGGAATCCCAGACCACCTGACCTGCCTCCTGAGAAACTTATATGCAGGTCAAGAAGCAACAGTTAGAACTGAACATGGAACAACAGACTGGTTCCAAACAGGAAAAGGAGTATGTCAAGGCTGCATATTGTCACTATGCTTATTTAACTTATATGCAGAGTACATCATGAGAAACACTGGGCTGGAAGAAGCACAAGCTGGAATCAAGATTGCCAGGAGAAATATCAATCACCGCAGATATGCAGATGACACCACCCTTATGGCAGAAAGTGAGGAACTAAAAAGCCTCATGATGAAAGTGAAAGAAAAGAGTGAAAAAGTTGGCTTAAAGTTCAACATTCAGAAAACAAAGATCATGACATCTGGTCCCATCACTTCATGGGAAATAGATGGGGAAACAGTGGAAACAGTGTCAGACTGTCAGATTTTTTGGGACTCCAAAATCACTGTAGATGGTGTTTGTGGCCATGAAATTAAAAGACGTTTTCTCCTTGGAAGGAAAGTTATGACCAACCTAAACAGCATATTCAAAAACAGAGACATTACTTTGCCAACAAAGGTCCATTTAGTCAAGGCTATGATTTTTCCAGTGGTCATGTATGGATGTGAGAGTTGGACTGTGAGGAAGGCTGAGCACCAAATGCTTTTGAACTGTGGTTTTGGAGAAGACTCTTGAGAGTCCTTTGTACCGCAAGGAGATCCAACCAGTCCATCCTAAAGGAGATCAGTCCTGGGTGTTCATTGGAAGGACTGTTGCTAAAGCTGAAACTCCAGTACTTTGGCCACCTCATGTGAAGAGTTGATTCGTTGGAAAAGACTCTGATGCTGGGAGGAATTGGGGGTAGGAGGAGAAGGGCACAACAGAGGATGAGATAGCTGGATGGCATCACCAATTGGATAGACGTGAGTCTGAGTGATCTCTGGGAATTGGTGATGGCCAGGGAGGCCTGGCATGCTGCTTTTCATGGGGTTGCAAAGAGTTGGACATGACTGAGTGGGTGAACTGAACCAAACTGAAAAGGGTACATCCTCCCAATATCAAAAAGAAAAAAAATTTGAGATAGATTTTGATAAGAAAGGCTGATTACACTCAGATATATCATCATTACATATATCGTAGAACAGATAAAGTATCTCCTTCAATGTCCAACTAAAGGTATGGCACCAAGTAAATCTTGCAATTAAACAAAGTTGCTCAGAAATAAAAGATTAATGTGAGCAGAACCCTCAGCTAAACTTTGTGGCACTCATAGTAAGACCAAGAAATGAATATTATTTTTTTCTAAATCACAGAGCTCATGGATTCCAAGAATGAGATGTCAACTTTAACTTAGTTTTTCTGTAAAATGGGTTTAATTATATGTGCCCTGAACAACACTGTAAAGCAACTATACTTCAATTTAAAATGGGTCCTAAGGAAACTTTTAGAGGTGATCCATATGTTCATTGTCATAATTTTGGCTATGGTATCAATTATATATATGTCAAAATATATAAAAATGTATACTTTAAGAGTGTGTATTTAATATATCTCAATAAATCTGTTAATATACTTATAAAAATAATACTTGTCCTATGTACACCACAAGACAACTGTGAGATCCATGGATTTGTTAAGTGGCGCACAATTTATTGGACATCTTTCACATGCTTAGCTTGTGCTAGGCTATAGGAACCCAGACCTGATTTTTTCTTACAGAGTCAGAAAATTTAAAATACTATATAATCATTAAGCACAGTGGGCTTTAGCTCACAAAGAAAGCTTAGATCTCTCAGTGTTAGAAATAAAGCTGTGAGAGAATTCCTAGAGGAAATAGAGTGCACTAAATTTTGAATGCCTGAGATTTGTGTCTAGGCAGAGACAATATCAATAATAATGGGAGAAGGTACAAAATTGGGAATCAATAACTATTTTTGCAGTGGTGGTACTGGGTATCATTGGAGGAGTAGGAAAAAAGACAGATCATTAGTCTCTTGTGTGTTAAGTCAAGAAATTGGACCATTTCTTAATCAAATCCTGAATCATCAAACTTTTTTAAATATAGAGGGAAATAGAACAAAAGTTGCCTTTTTAGAAATATTATGGCAGCAGTCAAAGGAAGTTTGGAAGGACAGAAAGTACTGGGTAGGCTTATTGAGGTAATACAAAATATTGCAGTGACAGTTGGGTGGAGAGAAGGGGAAAGATATGAGAGATATTTAGAGAATGTCTAGAAACTATTATGATTTGGGTAATTACTGACTCTGAGACCTCTGGCATAAGTGGGGATAGATGAGAATGCAATATAAAAAAGAGAAGATTTTTGAGGGAAAGCTAGTGTGTTCAATGTTCTCAATGTAGAGTTTGCTATTTGTCTGTGTGTTGTATGAGAAGAAAAGTTAAAAATACATAATTTGTTTCATAGAACTTGTTTCTAGACCTAAGGTCTGAGCAAAAAACATGGATATAAAAGTTATTATCATCTAGGAAATGATGAAGCTTGGGTTTTGTTGAGATTAGCTAGAGCGAGGGTTAAGGGCAGAAGGCTAAGTGTGAAGTTATGGCGTAATCATATATGACAACTCCCTTTTACTGAGTACCTACCGTGAACCAAGCACTGTATAGAGAGATTTACATGGATTATTGTATTTAATTTCAATCACATCCTATAAGACAATTATTGCTATTACACTTGCCTTATAGAGGAGAAAACAAAACCTCAGAGAGACTTGCCCAAGGTCATGGAGCTGGTGAGTGGCAGAATTGGATTCAAAATCAAGTGATCTTATGTGAGAGTTAGCAGGCTTAATCACTGCATTTTGGGAGAGAGTGATGAAAACAACCAGAAAGACATGACCCAGTCATTAGGAAGGAATTTGTATGACAGGTATTCCTGAGAGAAAAAACAAGGGAGAAAAGATTTTTGAAGAAAACTCAATGAGTGAAGAATTATGTAGTGAAAGGTTCTCAATGTTGTGGAAACATCAAGGAAAGTAAAATGGCTAATTTTGATGGTTGAGGCAATGCTAGCAACTATGGCAAGAATGGAAGAAAATAATTAGTGATTTGACTAGAAACTAGAGAGAAGACTCGTGGCCAGGGATGACCTGTTATTTGGAGGGGATGTTTTTTTGATTTTTTAAATTGCAATATAATTGCTTTACAATGTTGCTAGTTTCTGTTGTACAACAATCTGAATCAGCTATATGTATATGTATATGTGTGTGTATATATATATATATACCTCCTCTTCCTCTTGAGTCTCCCTCCTCCTCTCCATTCCACACTTCTAAGTCATCACAGAGTTCCCTGTGCTATTCAGCAACTTCCCACTAGCTCTGTAGGAAATGGCAGCCCATTCCAGTGTTCTTGCCTAGAAAATCCCAGGGATGGGAGAGCCTGGTGATCTGCTGTGTATGGGGTCGCACAGAGTCGGACACAACTGAAGCGACTTAGCAGCAGCAGCAGTGTATATATGTCAATGCTGCTGTCTCAGTTTGTCCCCTACTTCCCCTCTGTGTCCACAGATCCATTAGCTACACCTGAACCTTTATTCCTGCCCTGAAAATAGGGTCATCAGCACCATTTTTCTAGATTTCATATATATGCATTAATATACAATATTTATTTTTCTCTTTCTTAATTTACTCCATATGATAGGCTCTAGGTTCATCTGTATCACAACTGACTCAGTTTAGTTTCTTTTAATGACTGAGTAGTATTCCATTGGGAGAAGGCAATGGCACCCCACTCTAATACTCTTGCCTGACAAATCCCATGGATGGAGGAGCCTGGTGGGCTTCAGTCCATGGGGTTGCTAGGAGTCAGACACGTCTGAGTGACTTCACTTTCACTTGTCACTTTCATGCGTTGAAGAAGGAAATGGCAACCCACTCCAGTGTTCTTGCCTGGAGAATCCCAGGGATGGGGGAGCCTGGTGGGCTGCTATCTTTGGGGTTGCACAGAGCCAGACATGACTGAAGCGACTTAGCAGCAGCAGCAATATTCCATTATATATATGCACCACATCTTTTTTATACGTTTCTCTATTGATGGACATATAGGTTGCTTCCATGCCCTGGCTATTGTAAATAGTGCTATGATAAACATTGGGGTACATGTGTCTTTTTGAGTTATGGTTTTCTCAGGGTATATGCCCAGTAGAGGGACAAGAAAGATGTGATCATGTTTAGAGGCTAAATAGAATCAGTAGGGTAAAGAGGAAAGAGATAGAAAGATGATTGAAATTGGGAACATGGGTCGAGGAAGCAAGAAGAAAGTTAACTTCAATAGATGAAAGGGCACTTTTATTGCTAAAAGAATGAAAGATTTAAGGAATATTCATAGTCAGCAAGTTTACAGGAAAAGGGGAGAAAGTTGATATCTATAGTTATTTCTTTTACAGAGATAAAAACACTTTGGGAGAGGCAAGTACTGTGCATATACAAATTAAACTTTTTAAGCATTGATAATATGAACAATTTCTCAAGTTACTTAATAGGATTAAAGCAAGCAAGTCTTAAAAGTATGTTTTTCAATCTAGAAAGGATGTCCAGATTTGTCTTTTTCTTTTTAGTCTGTATTAGCATTTTTGCTTGGTGGCTAGAGGACAGTCACTTTAATGTAAGCTTAATTATATTCAAGAGGAATTGCATTGGCTGATGAAGTCAACAGAAGTTTTCAAAGATTAGATTCCATATATCCCCTCTGGAAAAGTAAATGCCCTCCATATCTGTCAGCCTGCCTGCCCTGGACATTTCCATGTTGACCTGATGCCTTACACAGGAAACTCAATATCTTAGTCAGCTCCAGCTGCCACAGCAAAATATCACAGAATATTTTGTCTTAAAGAACAGACATTTATATCTCACAGTTCTGGAGGTGGGAAGTCCAAGATCAGAGTGCTTAGTGTGTTTTGATTCTGGGAGAGCCTTCTATTTGGCTTGCATATCGTTGCCTTCTTGCTGTGTCCCCTTGTGGCAGAGAAAGAGAGAGAGAAAGAAAGAAATAGAGATAGAGAGAGAGAGAAATCAAGTGAGTTCTCTGGCTGATTTTATGATCTCATCATGAGGACCTTACCCTTATGAGCTCAAAGAAACCTAGTGCTCTCCAAAGCTCGATCTCCAACTTATCTTTGCATTCGGGTTGGGGTTTCAACATAGATATTTGGAGGGGACACAACCATCCACTCCATAATACTCTGTGGTCCTGAAAGACTTGTTTTCTTAGATAATCCCTGTTCCTTCTACTTTTATATTATCAGTTAAATCAGAATCTTGCTGATCTTTGTTTACTTAAAAGGATTCAGTGGGTGCTATACTTTAAAAGCATGCACAAGTATGCGTGCTAAGCAGCACGCACGGCACATGACATAATAAATATGTGCCTTTTTAACTTCTAAGACTTCTGAATCTGTCCTTTACAAATTTTACGCAGGATTTTTGTTGTTGTTGCTGAGATTTTTGCTATGCCCTCATGGGGATTTTTGTTTTGTTCAAGCAGAATTTCCTGAAATCAAAAGCAGGGCCTTTAGTGGATACTGCCTGCCTGTTATTTCTTTAGAAAGCTGTTTTCCAATCTGCTGTCGGGTATCAAAACAGCATTCTAAACAGATGAATTATTGAAATGTTTGAGGATGACAAGGGAGCTGAGAAAGGTCCCCTACAGAGGCTGGGCTGGCATTTGGGGGAGAAGTGCCTCGGGCTACCTAGCGACAGACAAGGTAGCTCCGAACGAGGGATGTTTTCCAAGCTTATTGCTGGCAAATACATAACATCTGAGTGATCAGTGATGAGTGGGCTCATGCCTTGAGATGACAGGCATCAAGATGATGGCACCTAAAAATCTGATTGTGCTATTTGAGAGAGAAAAAGCCAAGTTGGAAGAGGATTTTGAATTGTGTTTTTCTCTCTCCCTCCCTCCTCTCCTCTCTTTCTTTCTCCTTTCCTTCCTCCATCCCCCGCCCTGTATTTCTTTAATTGAGCTGTTTCTTGTTCTGGTATGATGTATACTTTGCAAATATATGTCATTTAGGTCCCTCAAAATACTGGAAGGTAGGTCATGTTATGTCCTTTTTAGATTTGACAAGATCAAACAGTAAGTGGATGCAAATTATTTTCGAGTAGTTTATGTAGCAAATAACATCTCTTCTGAAATCCCCAGTAAATCTAGCATTAACCACTAGTATTTTATAGAAGTGGATTTTGGGGAGGTGGCTTGAAAAGGAGTTTGAGAATGCTGCTGAAATGTAGGTTTATGCTGCTGCTGCTAAGTTGCTTCAGTTGTGTCGGACTCTGTGCAACCCCATAGATGGCAGCCCACCAGGCTCCTCCATCCCTGGGATTCTCTAGGCAAGAACACTGGAGTGGACTGTCATTTCCTTCTCTAATGCATGAAAGTGGAAAGTGAAAGCGAAGTTGCTCAGCCATGTCTGACTCTGTGTGGCCCCATGGAATGTAGCCTACCAGGCTCTTCCGTCCATGGGATTTTCCAGGCAAGAGTACTGGAATGGATTGCCATTTCCTTCTCCGAATGTAGGTTATACACTGAATGAATATCTAACTCAAGGTGAGGGAAGCAACTCAGATTGCTTCCAGGAAGAGGTATGATTTGAACAGATTTGTAAGAATAGGATTCTGCCAAAAGCATGTAAGTAGGATATAAGGTATATCAGAGAGAGAGAGAGGAGCACAAACTAAGGCTGAGAGTCAAGAGCAACTACAGCATATTTGAAGAGCTGTCAGTTGTTTACTTTTGGTGCAGGAGGGTTGTAAATAATAAAGAATATCACATAGGGCTATGTTTCAGTTTCTTTCTTCCTGTCTTTACTTGTCCCCTTAGGGTTATACTAACAGTCAACATTCTGAATAAGCATAAAAGGTATAAAATATTGCAAAGCAGCTACTTCTGTAAAAAAATTAAAAAGTGATTGTGAAGGAGAGATTCAAGTATCATAGGCTATTTTAAATCATTAGCCAAGGAGATCCAACCATTGTATTAAATGTATTTGTTCTAGTATTGTGCTATATCTATCACTGCTGTATTTATTTTTTTGTATGTATATTTCAAGATTTTGGTAAGTTCATATTTTTATTCTTCCTTCTCTAGCCTCGTATACTTCTTTTTAAAAATATATTTTCCTTTATAATTTTATTGGAGTTTGATTGACTTTCAATGTAGTGTTAGTTTCAAGTGTACAGCAAAGTAAATCAATTATAAATATACATGTATACACTATTTTTTAGATTATTTTTCCCATATAGGTCCTTACAGACTATTGAGTACAGTTCTCTCTGCTATACCGTAGGTTCTTATTAGTTAACTTTGTATATAGTAGTGCATATATGTCAATCCCAGTCTCCCAATTAATACCCTCCCTTTTCACCCTTGTTACCATAAGTTTGTTTTCTTTGACTCTATTTGTTTTGTAAATAAATTCATTTATAACACTTTTTTTTAGATTCTGCATAAATTGATATTATATGATATTTGTCTTTCTGTGTGGGACTTACTTCATTCAGTATGACAGTCTCTAGGACCATACATGTTGCTGAAAATGGCATTATTTCATTCTTTTTTATGACTAATATTCCATTGCATGCATGTACCGTATCTTCTCTACCCATTTATGGACATTTAAGTAGGTTCCATGTCCTGGCCATTTCTAAATAGTGCTGCAGTGATTGGGCTGCGTGTGTCTTTTCAAATTATGGTTTTCTCTGGATACATGGTTTTCTTAGGAGTGGTGTTGCTAGAGCATATGGCAGCTCTATTTTTAGTTTTTAAAGGAAACTCCATACTGTTTTCCATAGTGACTGTACCAATTACATTTCTACCAATACTGTAGGAGAGTTGTCTTTTCTCCACACCCTCTCCTGCATTTATCTGTAGATTTTTTGATGATGGCCGTGCTGACTGGTGTGAGATGATACTGCTTTGTCATTTTGATTTGCAGTTCTCTAATAATTAGTGATGTTGTGCATCTTTTCTTGTGCTTCCTAGCCATCTACATGTCTTCTTTGGAGAAATGTCTATTTAGATCTGCCCATTTTTAGATTGGATAGTTTGTTTTTTTGATATTAAGTTGCACGAACCATTTGTGTATTTTGGAGATTTGTAGATAACATTATTTGCAAATATTTTCTCCCATTTTGGGGTTCTCTTCTTGTCTTGTTTTTGTATTCTTTTCTGTGTGAAAACTTCTAAGTTTAATTAGATCACACTTATTTATTTTTAAAAATTTTCATTACTCAAGGAGCTGAATTAAAAAACATCTTTCTATGATTTATGTCAATAGGTTAGTAATCCATATTGAGTTTTTGTTAGGGAGTGTTCTAATCTCATTCTTTTATTTGTAGCTGTCCAGTTTTCCCAGAACCACTTATTAAAGAGATTTTCTTTTCTCCATTGAATATTCTTGCCTCCTTTAAAATAAAATTGCTCTGTTATTATTAAGGTTTTTCCCATATATTTTTAAAAAAGTATATGTACCACAGCTTTCTTATCCATTCATCTGCTGATGGACATCTAGGTTGTTTCCATGTCCTGGCTATTATAAACAGTGCTGCAGTGAACACTGGGGTACATGTGTCTATTTCAGTTCTGATTTCCTCAGTGTGTATGCCCAGTAATGGGATTGCTGGGTCATAAGGCAGTTCTATTTGCAATTTTTTAAAGAATCTCCACACTGTTCTCCATAGTGGCTATACTAGTTTGCATTCCCACCAACAGTGTAAGAGGGTTCCCTTTTCTCCACACCCCTCCAGCATTTATTGTTTGTAGATTTTTGGACCTCAGCCATTCTGACTGGTGTGAAATGGTACCTCATTGTGGTCTTGATTTGTATTACTCAGCCATTAAAAAGAATACATTTGAATCAGTTCTAATGAGATGGATGAAACTGGA
>SJYC01039515.1:0-24070 GCA_006408675.1 Madoqua kirkii | reverse complement strand
AAAAAAAACTAAGTCTGAATGTATCTCAATATCAACATTAATCAATTAAGCAATAAATGTTTAATAAAAAATTTTCAAATGTTGCATGGATCATTGTTCTAATTATGCAGATTAAAAACATATAGGCTCTTTATTTTTTTGTTTGTCACCATGTCAAGAGCACACTACCCTAATTACTATTGTTTTAGAATAGATCTTGATATGTTTGGCAGCATCTATCTACCTTGATCATTTCCAATAATATTTTCTCTATTCCTGGTATTTTATTCTTTCAAATAAATTTCAAAAATAGTTTGTCAAATTTAATTAACATGTGTTGATATTTTGTTTGAATGACATTGAGTCCATTACTCTGATTTAGTGGAAATTGATACCTTTATGACACTGAGTCCCTCTACTCATAAAAATGATACTTCTAGTATTAAATTTTCTTCAACAATATTTCATGTTATACTTTCTCCAAAAATATATTGTGTGTCATTCAGCACTGTGTTGTTGTTTAGTCGCTAAGTTGTGTCTCACTCCTTTGCTAGTTGGGCAAAAGAGTAGCCCGCCAGACTTCTCTGTCCATGGGGTTTTCTGGGCAAGAATTTTGGAATGGGTTGCCATTTCCATCTCCAGGTTATCTTCCTGACCCAGGGATTGAACCTATAGATTCTTGCAGGCAAATTATTTATTGCTGAACTACTTGGGAAGCCCATTTTTTGGCATTCTGGGTAACTTACATATTTGTGGCTGCCAGTCATCTCTGTTTTCTCCCACATTTACCACCTCCGCAGTTAAAAACTGTAAGATACTTTTAAAAATGAATGCAGCACTTATTCTTTAGAAATGAAAAATATTCTATTTCCTAACATGTCCCTATTATTAATGAAGCTGTGGGTGAGTAGAGGGCCATTAATATATGCCAGATTCTACCATGAATGCTAGTCAGAAATTAAGGGAAAATTAATTGCAAAGAATATACTACTATGGCAAATATGTCAGAAGGTGTGATTTACTAACTGTGTCTAGACTGTCTGTCCAGACAATAGTTGGCAGAGCAGCTTACTTTTAAAAATGAATGCAGCACTTATTCTTTAGAAATGAAAAATATTCTATTTCCTAACATGTCCCTATTATTAATGAAGCTGTGGGTGAGTAGAGGGCCATTAATATATGCCAGATTCTACCATGAATGCTAGTCAGAAATTAAGGGAAAATTAATTGCAAAGAATATACTACTATGGCAAATATGTCAGAAGGTGTGATTTACTAACTGTGTCTAGACTGTCTGATCCAGACAATAGTTGGCAGAGCAGCCTGAATTATGACAGATGTGGCTGACCGATCATCATATATGGGCAGCATTAATAATGTACTTCAAGAGAATGTAAATATAAAGTGGAAGATTGTTTTTATGAGTAGGGAAGTTGGAGATTGCCCTGATTTTGTTCTTTTTCTTCACTAATCTGCTTACATGTTAGCCATTCTAATGTTATGGTTCAGAATCAGCCAAGTTGTGGGACTGTATTTTCACTACTAAACTTATCTCAAACAACAATAAGAACTTCTCTTAGTAAAACACATCCCAAAGAGCATTTATTTGTTATAGTCACCTATGAGGCCTTTTCTGTCATCTGAGTCTGTCTATAAACTTAGAATCAAGTATCTAAAAATAAATTATTACTGTTGTACCTCAAATGGAGGTTAAAGCCAGCTGTATTTAGGAGGTAGGATAGTCCAGTTGCTACTTGTATTGAGGAACAATAAACCAATAGTAATTAATAAGTAGTTTTAGCAAAGCTTTGAATCTGGATCGATTGCCTACTTGCTGATGTGGGGAAGACCATTCAGTGCCCTGTGGAGCATTTCCAGAGTGCTTCTGCCCATTTGTACTGCTAGGGCCTTCGGGTGATTTCAAGACTGATGAAATAACACTTTATGTAGAAATGCTTATTGATCGCATCTCGTCTCTATATTTCATATCAGATAGTAATGAGTTTGGAGACATTTTTGGCTTCTGGATATAATTTCTGATGCAAAACTTAGTGCTTATCTATTTTGAAATATATAGCTCTTTGACTTTCTCCTTGGAGAATTGTAGTAATCAAGAGCAAACAAATCTTAAGAGTGAACTGTTCACCCACCTAGTATGAATTTATTCAACTGTATGTCTTTATATTGGCTTACATATTCCTTTATGTTCCCTGAATGCATCTTATGGTTTGTGTGCCTTGGGTTGTAATTTTCAAGAGGACAGCATCCATTGTGGTTAAATGTTGCGTGTCACGTTATAAGCAAGTAGTTGCATAACAGGTGCCATTTAAAGATTGTCGTGGTTGTGGTGGTGGCTCTATATACACCTGTCTTCAGCAGTAGCATGATGGACCTGATTTGGAGCTTGATGTAATTGGTTTGCATGTAAATCTGGACATGTGTTAGCATCATTCTATAAAATCAAAGAATTGGTTTCCAGCTTGAATGCCAAACAGGAAACCATTCTTACTAAAGAGGAGCAGGAAAAACCTCTGACAGAGTTTTAGAGTGAGAGGATGCACAGAAAGAGCCACAGTCTGAGGATTCAGGATAAGAAGCACGGCTGCCCTGCCAGCTGGCACCTCTAGCTGTGCGTGCACCTTGTGGAGCTTCCTGAAGAAAAGCCAAAGCTCCTTAGCCAGGACTTTGATGAAGACTCTTCTTTAAAAGGAATTTTATGCTAGAGCTCAAGACCAGGAACCTTTGTGAGAACAGTAGTAGACTAAAAACTTTGTCTTACTACATCAAAAGAAAAGATGAAAAAAACTAAGGTATCAG
Organism: Madoqua kirkii; assembly: GCA_006408675.1. Classification (NCBI taxonomy): domain Eukaryota; kingdom Metazoa; phylum Chordata; class Mammalia; order Artiodactyla; family Bovidae; genus Madoqua; species Madoqua kirkii. Next base: position 21,274 of record SJYC01039515.1, on the reverse strand, counting down.
AAAAAAATACACATCAGATATGTTTAAAAGATAAGGAAAGTTAATCATGAAAAAATTACTCAGTGCACAGGGAGGATGGCATGGGTCTAGTTGACACCTGGGACATAGGGATTCCTGAATCCTTGGATGTGTGGGAGGCTGGGAGGTCAGAATGGAAAGGAATGTATCTGTGAAAGTCAGGTGTCTGGCATGGAAATTGGATATTTTCTGGTTAAGACCTCCCTGAGGTGGCTTTCACTGGCAGGGAGCAGCAGAGGCAAGAACAGGTGTGTTTATCCATCTGCCACGCAGTGTCTTATTTGTTCTCCTTGCTCAAGGCCCTTGTATGTGTGAAATTATCCTAGGCAGATGTGGTTGCCATGGCAGCAAAAGTGGCATCTGTTGCTTTCAGCGGTGACAAGATCCTTGAGGCCTGCAGAGATGGCCAGTTGGTGATGACAGTCACAGGGGTGTAGGAATTGGGAGAGCAGATATGAGATTCCTCAGAAATCTTTATCCCCCCATCTGAGTCAAAGAAGAGGGGAACCAAAGGTCAGACTCAGCAGATTCCTCAGTGTCAGCAGGACGGAAGTCAGGGAGCTTCCCAAGAAATTATGATCTGTAGCCCACGTTATCTCTGCCACACGTCAGAGCATCACTTGGTCCTTCATTCAGCTTAACAACCTGGCTCCACATTTTTTGTCTCTTTGAATCTGGACCCCCATTTCTGAACATCCACAGAATCTTGGTTCCATGCACAGAAGAGTATAACAAGGATCTTGGAAGTCTTGGGAGTATTTTGTGGTTGCTGCCATTGAATTGAACAAATGGAATAAGGATTTTGGCTTTTGGACTAAGGGAAACTAATCAAGTTTGCTCTTGCAGGTTGCTGACACATAATTCCAGTTGAGTTCAAGTATTCAGCATATCTATAATATAGTGAGAACACTGGCTGTTGCAAATATTGTGGTAAGGTGGAACAAATATTATTGATGGCTGCTTTGTGTCAGTTGCTGTGAGGAGAATCTTATGATCCACGTGGGATTATTAGGCACACATAGTGGGGAGGGGTTGGTGGTGATGCTAATGGTGGGGAGAGGTCATTGGTGGTGCTAGTGGTGAAGAATCTGCTTTTCAGTGCAGAAGATACAAGAGATTGATCCCTGGGTCGAGAGGATCCCCTAGAGAAGGGCATGGCAACCCACTGCAGTATTCTTGCCTGGAGAATCCCATGGACAGAGGAGCCTGTTGGACTACAGTCCAGAGTGTCACAAAGAGCTGGACATGACTGAAGCAACTGAGCACACAGCACAGTGACTTCCAAATAAGTGCAGTGGACGTTCAAGGCCAAGGGAGACCAGGGAGAGAGAAAGTCACAGCTGAGCTGGAGAAGTCATCGAATGCTTTGGATTAGGAATTAGGGGGATGTGGGCATTATCAGTACATACCTGCCTCTTATACTGGAGTAAGTCACACTAACTTGCTGGAACGCCTGAGTGTTTTTCGGCTAAAAAAACAACAACGCAGTTTGGCCACAAGTGATTTTCAGAATTCCCTTATTGTTCTAGCCTTAATGGTTTCAGGGTCTCCCTAAAATTAAGAGCTAAATAAAACTTGAGGAATTTAGGATTTTGTTATGAGAATGAAAGCGCAGGACTTTTCAGGAGCTGGAAACATGTGAGCCAAAGTGTGAGACAAGGCGGTGTGAGGTTCCTGTTTAGGAATACCTAGTGGTTTGTCCTAAATATTATAAATAAAATGTCAGAGGCCAGATATTTGGAATTGAAACTAATCAATACTACATGGTGGAGGAAGGGGGCAGTATATATGGATCTAGGCTCATAGTGAAAGGTGTTGATTTCAATTTATCCTTTCTTAACTGTGGCTCCCTTGAATCTTTAAAGTTTCTTATTGTGGCTTTTTGTCAATATCATCCTTCAAACTTTAGCAAAAAGCACACATTAAAGAATGAATCTGTGTTCTTATATTTTTAACATTAAAGGAAATGGGGCTCCATCTTTGATTTCCTATCCTGGAGACCTGTAGTCTGTTAATAAGACATCACCACCCTCTTGTCTAGTCCTCTGAGAATCTGTGATAATGGTGAATGTGGGTCCATATCATGAATTTTTGGAGCATGTACATTTAGAAGCAGTGTAGGCATCTGGTCCCATCACTTCAGGGGAAATAGATGGGGAGCAGTGGAAACAGTGTCAGAGTTTATTTTGGGGGGCTCCAAAATCACTGCAGCCATGAAATTAAAAGACGCTGCGGGCAGGAGGAGAAGGGGACGACAGAGGATGAGATGGCTGGATGGCATTACTGACTCGATGGACGTGAGTCTGAGTGAACTCCGGGAGTTGGTGATGGATGGGGAGGCCTGGCGTGCTGTGATTCGTGGGGTCGCATACAGAGACGACTGAGAGACTGAACTGAACTGATCTGTTACACAATATTCAGTGTCATACCAACATGACAAATGAAAAAAAAACTTGTAAATTTTCTCAGATTCTGCGGGAAATGGAGAGTGACACTCCAGTATTCTCAGATTTACCTAGTTCTAATTTAAGCATATTAGCACAGCAGTGTTTTAGGGGATTAACAGCTTTTGTGCAGAAATGATGCCAAGTTTGTTTTGGTTTTAATACATCATCCTCACAAGGTTGCAGTCTTCTTATTAGCTGCCTTTTTATTTCAAGGCTATAAGATGGTATTAAAGGGATTATTTAGATTAGATACTAGATAGTTGATTTCTATTTATAGTTTTAAGCAAGTTTCCAAATGATTCATATTTGGTATCAAATTCAATAGAACAATGAGTATTGAATATTTTCATCTTGAAGCTACCAGCATGGCTTTTCCTGTTTGCTTTCACAGAAATAATTTTAAGGATAATTGGAATTGTGTGTAAATACTCACACTGTAAATATTTAAGTGTCACTTTCCCTTTTCAAAGCAAGGATCTTATCAGTGAAAATGTAATTAGACTGCTAGCAGCAGTGCTTGAATTAACGTCTCTAGTAAAGAGAATATTATTTCCATTATACTTCTCAGGACAAGTAAGATAAATGAAGAGTGGTATGAGTTATCACAGTAATTTGTTACATTCCTGTGAAGTAACAAACTAGCTTTATATGCTTACTTGACAATGGAGACAAGTTACCAAAGAACAATGCCTAAGGTTTTGTATTAACTCATTAACCACTCTTATTTGTAATTGAATAATAGACTAGGTGCAGGAGAAAGGCCCACACAGTTTAGGAAGATTACATAAAGTTTTAACCTATATTAGTTAGACTTCTCTAAAGTCCTCATTCACATTGTGAATGCTCTCTATTCCACTCATCCACTCACCTAGCAGCCTGGCAATCTGGAATACACTGGCTTGTCATACAAGACATGGTAATCAGAAGATGCATCTAGATGTTGTAGTTAATGGGTAATTAAATGGTCTTGAAGTCATTATCAATGGAAGCACTGTAATACTCAAGAAGCTTTTATATCACTGCCTCTCATATGTGGAGAAGTTAATTTTTCCATTATTGAGTAGTATGGTTGGGGATGATTTCTAATATTGTCTATGGATATGTGATCAAGTGAATATAATTGAAGCACATATAGTTATAATGAATTTAATTTTGGATGTGAACCAAACAGGAAAAGACCGACTATATGAACTATAGAGAAAAAGATGAATGTATGTCATCGATGATGCTTAGGAGAGCTATTGGTTCAGGGAACAGGTTTGTTGAATCTAACATGCTATAGGGGCAGAAGAAAGATAATAAATCACCTTGGTCAAGACATCTAGAGATACTGTAGAAGTAGAGACACAGAAGGGAACAGCCTTGCTCCCTAGTGGTTGTAAATGAGGATAACTCATGAAGATGCCTTGATCCCTTGCATGAAAGATTGCTTACTTAATCAGATTTTAATTGAGTGCCTTATGTTCTAGGCAACTAGAAATATTTAATAGAACAAAATATTTAATGTCTAGGCAACTAGATAAATTTAATAGAACAAAACTGTCTCTCACTGGGAAATTTACATTCTAGTGAGGATACACAGGTGACAAACAAATATATAATTTCTTTCACCATAGTATAATAAGCACTATGGAGAAAAATGAAGTAGGATAGGTAGAATAAGGAGTGATAGGTAGAGAGAAGTTTTATTGCTGTTTTATGAAGCTGGTAGCAGTTGGGACATCAGTTCCTTTTTGAACGGGAAATACAGTAGCAGGTGGATTTTCATAGGAATGGTCTAAAAGGGAGGGGATAAAGGGAAATATCATGAGGTGAGTTACTAACTAAGGATGAAATATAGGGTCCAGAATAAGAGTGGAGCCTTGGATGTCAATTGAAGCCTGGGTAAATGTGATGATGGGATGGGGAAGGCGGTGGGAGGGGAGTTCTAGATGGGGAACACATGTGCACCCGTGGCTGATTCATGTTGATGTGTGGCAAAAAATCACTACAATATTGTAAACTAATTAGCCTTCAATTAAAATAATTAATTAAAAAAAACCTGCGGTTAGTGGAGAGGTACAGTTATTAGTAGTGCCATGATCTGGCTATGGGAATAGGTGCTAAGTTTTAGGTCAAAAATAAGGTCATTAGGGAGGAGAAATTCAAGGAATGAGTAACAAGGGTATTATTGGATAGCTAGCTGGTGGATATTGAAATCAACAAAAATTATGACAGAAGGAGTATTGAAGAGAGTTACAGTGAACCAAGGGCTAAATTCTTCAAGGGATAAGTGACTTGATCCAGGGGTTTTTAGATGGCAGTAACAGTATTTAAATATAAAACATTTACCACTTGGAGAGAGATGCTCCTGTCTGAGCCCTCCTGCCTGACTAGAAGACTGGAGAGCAGTTCTGGTTTGCATTGGCCCAGTGGGACTATCCTTTATCTGGAACTTCAGAGACATTGAAAACCAGAAGGTATACAAAATTAATAGTTAAATGGCATCAGTCAAATCAATCAACTGAAGAAGTGGGTAAAATTGGGTCATCAAAATGAGACAGTGCTTGGGCAAAGTAAGAGATATGAAGACCAGGAAGAGGAGAGCATAGGAATGTATGAGGGTCAGATAACTGAAGGTGACTTAGAGATGGGAAGGACAGAACAGTGATGCAGAAAGTGGGTGTTGTATGTGGGCCTTTTAGAGGTCCCTAAAGTGAATGTGGGCCTCCCTGGTGGCTTAGATGGCAAAGTGAATATGACAGAATTTGTCCAGCTTTACTTAAGTTAAAGGACCAAGTTCAGACTAGATCACACTCAAGTGCCAAAGAATATTGTCTTGTTTGTATAATGACTTTGTTTTACAATTATGACCACCCCAACCAGTCCAAAATCCCATCTTTCCATTCTGACCACTGCTTACCAAAGTTGATATTTTCATCATTTCATCAGCATCTTTTATTTGGGCATATTGGTGCAGGAAAATTGAAAAGCATTTTTCTTGAATTAAGAATGTTACATCAGTTTTACTGGAAGGAATGAGGGTTTTCATTTGAGATTACCCTACTGGAGGACATTGGGAACAGCAAGGCAGCATTTGCTGATGAATTCAAGGTGGATGAACAGTGATTAATATAAGTAGGGTAGGGTGAGGTGTAGCAAGGTCCTGTTTACCCCACTGATGCTCTTGGGACCCTAGTAGTTGCTGTCTTTTGTACTGACATTTAAAATTCTCCTTTTCCATCATGTGGTCTGCTCCTCTTATTGAGTCTTTTTATGCTCACAGCCTGTGTAAGATTTATTCCTAACTAAAAAAGCTGCTCAAAATGCAGAACCTTGCTTCCCATCTCCTCTTTTTACTTTCTGCTGCTGTTCTTGAAAATAATTGCTGTATATAGTCAATCCACAAAACTCGAGAATAGGTAGAACCTTTACAGATTCTACATTATAAATTTAAGATTGCAATCTCTTCATTTTCACAAATGCCAAAGGCGGGGGTCTCTTCTTTCATTTCTTTCCTGTCAAAAAGGCCTAAGTTTAGTTTACTTTCTTTATCATCCAAACATTAATTTTGCAAACCCAAGGAGCTTTTCCAGTTGGACTTTTAAAAGATAATATATCTGAACCCTAAAGCCCCAAATCAGAGGTAATATTTTAGGACTTTTTCTGGGAGTAAGTATTTTTTTCACATTCCTATTTATCATTTAGTAGATTTCCTCTCTATATGCAAAAATAAGGTGTGAGAGTATGCATTCATCTGTATTTTCTATTAAGGCAAAATGGGCATATATCTTCAGTATTATACCATGTTGTATAGGTTATAAATGAACCCTTAGAATTTTGACTTTCAGTCTTGACATAAACATATTATTTACTTACTTTCCTTAATTTATGCTATTTGGTTGTGAGATAAATGAGTTGATTAGAAATAGACTTCTGAAGTTTGAATGTTTTTGGGGAGGATAGTCATTTTGAGTTGGTACATTATAAAACTCTGGACATGGCCATAAAGTTATTGTCATGCATCTCCTTAACTCCTTAGTAAATTTTCCAGTTATCGTTCCAAACCTTTTTCATACATATCCAGCTTTTACTTTTCTATCATACTTTAGGTAACCTTACTTTACATTAGTTGGGAGATTTTGAAGCATCTTTGAAACCATTTAGCTGCTTCAGTTTTCTCCTACATTAAACTCAGTTTATCAGTGCTATAACATGGCCATGGTTTTCTAATTGACTCTTGAAAAGCTGTTTTTAGGGCTGTTCAACTGTAGTTGGTGCTTTTGAGGGATAAATCTAAGAAGAATCTGTATAATAAACTTATTTAATCTAGATTCTGTTTATATCTAACCAGTGCTTCCTATGAAGCATTTTAACATACTTTTTACATTTCTGAGTTTTTAACTTTGATTCACTTTTTGCAGATAGACTATAAAGGACACACGGGTGTTGTATTTGCTAGTACACTTGAGAATGTGTATAATGTTGCAGATTAGTAGTATCCTAATGCCAAGATGTAAAGTGAGGATTTTATATGATTCTTTTATAATCTGTATAGCTGGTCCATTGAAGATGTATAACTGGGATGAAATCTTAGTTGTATTAACTAGAAATTTAGTTCACAGTTATCCTGGGAGCAAAGTACTGATTAATTTGTCCATTAATTCCACAAATATTTACTGACCACCTGCTGTGTGCCAAGCATTATAATGGGAATACAGCAGTGAAAAAAATGGAATAAAAATTTTTGCCCTCAGTGAACTCATTCTCCTCTACAATAAACTTCATTAATAAGTAAAATACAGGGTGATAAGTGCTAGGAGAAAGAACTAAAAAAGGAAAGGAAATACAGGAAATACATTGTTGGTTTGGAGACTGAAGCAGTAGATTGGTGAGGGAAGTACTCATTAAGGAGGTGATTCTTAAATAAAGACGGGGTGTATGAAGGAAAATAACTTGTCTTTTAAACTGAAGGCAAGTGAAGGAGCAACACTCTTTATGATTACATAAACACAGATTGGTGCTTTCTTTACCCTGTGTTTTATTGAGTTAGAGGTGGAAATCAGAGCAAGGTGAGATCTTTCTAGGAGATCTTGAGCCAGTGGAGCAAACTGTGTGTCCAGGTTTGAGTGTTGTATGTGTTTTTTGATTTAGGTAACTGGGGATCTAGAAATTAATGTCAAAGTTGGAAATGACTCCCAGAAACAATCTGGCTTAACCCTTTCACTGTATGATGAGAAAATGGAATCGCCCTCTAAATACTTGTTAAGCTAAATTGACCAAAACACTATTTGTGAAGACCTGGCACTAAACCACATATCTCTTTCCTGGTAGAGTGTTTATTAATATTACTGTTATCAAGACTATTGCCCCAGAATTATACCCCTGACCCTCCATCCAACATAAACTATTTACAGTACTCCTATGTAAGTTTCAGGAGGAAGCTGCAAGGAGTTATAAACCAGTTAGAAGCAGCTAGGCCCAAGATGGTAGAAGGTTTGACTTTCAGTAGACCTTGAGTCTCACTACATGCTCATTGTAATACCTTAGCTTGCTAAATGGCACACCCATTAGCATCTTGACAATTGATGATTGCCATGACAACAACCAGAAAAGAGCATACCAAGAGTGAAAAGGAGAGTTGCATCAGTTCTGGGTTCAAACCACACCCGTGTTCTAAAATAAGTCATATATATTTCTTCCACTCTTTCCAATCCTCTTGATTTTTAGCTTGATTCTCCTATATATATAGTACATCCACTGGAACTGGTTTGAAAAGTTGGTTTGCAAACTAAGTTCCCATTTCCCCATTCTTTAGCCATTGAGTAAAGCTTGTGCTGTTCCAGCCTCAGCATTGGTTTCCTTACTGTCTACATGAATCTACTAGAGAAAGCATCTGGCTGAGACAAAGAGTGTCGGCCCAGATTAAGATGCTGGCACTGGTCCAGTTGATACATTCAGTAATAGTATTTCACTTTCTTGCTTCACTACCACTGCCATGATGGTCATTATGAACTATTTTAAACTCAGTTTATATAAGATGTGACTGGGAAACTTGGGAAAATAATCCCCAATGATTTCTCTTCTCTGTCATTTCTCTTCTTTAAAAGTGATGAACATTGTCATGGCACTGATTTCTGAGACATTGACAACATCACAAAAAGTCTAAAATGGAAGTGCTGGGTCTCCCATTTCAGTTCACAAGGCTTTCTTTCAAGCTTTATTTTTTCTTTCTCTTCTCTCTTTAAATGGGCACAGCAGTTGGTTCTCTCTGAACTACTGATTAGGATTTGATTGCAGTGATTGTTTAGTTCTTTGTGCATCATTCAGCTCTAATCTACCCCACTCCACAAAAGACATTTGTGGTTGAATGAAGGTGTGCACATGTACTTCAGCAGGGACCCATTTAAAGCACAATGCATCCTGGGAGCTCTTCTATTTAATGCAAAATATCCCCTAAAATTTGTAATTATGAATTTGAATTTTTAGTCTTTTGTATACCTAATTTTATAGTTCCCTAGATACTGAAGTTGAGATTTTTAGCATTTTGGGTTGGTAAGCAGGTTATTTATGAAGTAAGCCTACATTAATGCAAAAGCTGCTTCCTCTCTCTTATATGCCCATTGCATTAGAGAAATGACTTCTACAATGTGTAATCATAGAGGACATCTTCAGATACTGCTTTTTTGCTAGGCCCACTGAAAATTAAGGATGTTTGTGAGATCACAGTTGTATAAATAGAAGGTATCTACTAACTAGACATTTTTTTCTATTAGCTAGACATCTTAACCTACTTAAGATGTTTTTTTCATGACCAACCCTAGAGAAAGAATGTTCTTGATCATTAATGTATTTAATTGTTTCAGATAATGCAAATTGTTACTTACCTGGACTGAAATCAAGTAATATTTCTAGCAGTGGTGGTCTTCAAAAGATGCTGCACACATAGCCTAAGCTATATAAACAGGTATAGGTTAGTTGACTGTGGATAGTCAATTCTTTTAATTCATTTAAAAAATTGTCCAAGTGTGCATGCTTGCAGAGTGCAACAAATACTTATTATGAGTCCATAATGCCTTGGTGGTGGTGGTGGTTTAGTCGCGAAGTCAGGTCCGACTCTTGCAACCTCATGGACTGTAGCCCACTACCCAGGAATTGAATCCAGATCTCCTGCATTGCAGGCAGATTCTTTCCCAACTGATCTATAAGGGAAACCTCCATAATGTCTTAGATTCTGGGTATACAATAGTGAACAAGAGATAGTTTTATCCCTCAAGGCATTTGTCCCTTACAATGGATGATAAGGAAACTTCTAAGGCCATTTTGTTGAATTATATGTGTTATGTCAAGCATCCTGAATGCATTGCCCTATGCATGGTACTAACAATACAGAGAAGATTAAGGAAGTACTCTTGCCCTCAGGGAACTTACAGACTAATTAGAGAGTAAGATGTAAGCACATAACTGAATAACCAGCAGTATAAGGCCTTGTACAATGACAGATGAGTGATGTTCATTTGGTCCTTTCCTCTGTGTTCCAAACACTGGAACTGTCACTCTGTCACTCCTATACTCTGTAGAGGGAGTTCCCAGATGCCTCCAGCGACTTTAATTTCTGAATTTAGAATTCTTCCCTGTTTTACTTTGATCTTTGATTTTTAAACTTCTTTCTGATAATCTCTGAAAGTTTCAAAGGGAAAATATCTAGTCACTCTTTTCTCATGGAATCCTTTCTGCTTGAAATAATAATAATTCAGCAGGGGCTGGATTTTTCAGGTATATTATCTCCACTGAACCATATAAATCCCTTTTTGCTCTCAGTTTTTGATCATTTCAGATTGCATCTGCCGAAGACCCCATTATTGCCACAAACTCTTTAATCACCTCAGTGACCTTCATCACACTGTAGGCAAAGATCCAGAGAGGAATTTTAGCAGAAGTGAATCCCACATATTTGATTTGATGAAGGGATAAAATCACTCTATTCAACCTAAGTGACCCTATTTGGACTTTTTATTTAACAAAATCCTGGATTAGCTTAGATTGTCAGTAACCATCCTTGCATGAGATAAAATATAATTACAAGACAATGTTAACCTCTTGAAATTGGTTTTAAAAGGGAAAGAGATACAATTTGGCAGAAAAAGTGAGAGAGAGAAAAGGAGAGAGGGCTTTAGAGTAGGTTGAGTAGATTTTTTTAAGATTCTTTATTGCAGATGCTAAATTCAGATTTCTTAATGTGAATACAGCATGTAAGACTGCTTTGTCATGGTGCAGACTGCATCATTTATTCTGTAGATGACTGAGCAGAGGAATGCTCTCAGTTTTTATGACTAAACCAGAAATACATTTTCTTTATTGTAGATGCCTAAATAATACATAGTCCATAAAGCCTCTAAATATTTCTTTTGTGGAAAAGGGGTATAATCTTATAGAAAAAAAAACCTGATTGTTTTAGTCTATGTTTAGATACAGAGATATATTTGGTTCTTTCTTTGGTTCTTTTTTTGACTGTTGGAGCTGACTTTTCACTGATATCACTGCCTACAATTTCTCTCTATTCCAGTCAGTTTTGTATTCTGATATTGAATTACTCTTTGGAAAATGCTTATATCACTCTTCTGCTCTGAACTTTGGCCTCATGTTGTTTCTCTAACAAAGCTCAAATATTTTCTCCTCTTATTCTAAACAATTGGTTCATTTTTTAAAAATGTTATTTATGAGTGTTTCAAGCAAATGAAACTACTGCTATTTGTCATATCCAATACAAACTTTTCTATTTCTAAGCCTTTTCCTTAAATATACTGTTTTCTTAAAATATGTTTCTCTGATCTCCTTTACACCTAAAGCTTTTCTATATTTTGAGACTGAAAGGCCACTACTTTTACAAGGTTTTCCAGGATCTCCACTACCATAAGTCATTTTTCTCAACATCACTCATGATCAGAAAAATGCAAATCAAGACCACAATGAGGTACCACTTCACACCAGTCAGAATGGCTGCGATCCAAAAATCTATAATTTTTATTTATCTAAAAATTACTGATGTTGATCATCTTTTCATGTGCAAATCAAAATTGCAATGAGGTATCACTTCACCTCAGCCAGAATCATCACCATCAAAAAAATCTACAAACAATAAATTCTTGAAGAGGGTGTAGAGAAAAGGGAACCATTTAGCATTGTTCATCGGAAATGTAAATTTATACAGTCACTATGGTGAACAGTATGGAAATTTATTGAAAAACTAAAAATAGAACTACATTATGACTCAGTATAGAGAAGGCATGGCACCCCACTCCTGTACTCTTGCTTGGAAAATCCCATGAATGGAGGAGCCTGGTGGGCTGCAGTCCATGGGGTCAAGAAGAGTCAGACACGACTGAGCGACTTCACTTTCACTTTTCACTTTCATGCATTGGAGAAGGAAATGGCAACCCACTCCAGTGTTCTTGCCTAGAGAATCCCAGGGACGGGGAAGCCTGGTAGGCTGCCGTCTATGGGGTCGCACAGAGTCGGACACGACTGAAGTGACTTAGCAGCAGCAGCAGCATGACCCAGTAATACTACTCCTGGGCAATATGCTGAAAAAACCATAATTCAAAAAGACACATGTACCCCTGGAGCCTGGTGGGCTGCCGTCTATGGGGTCGCACAGAGTCGGACACGACTGAAGTGACTTAGCAGCAGCAGCAGCATGACCCAGTAATACTACTCCTGGGCAATATGCTGAAAAAACCATAATTCAAAAAGACACATGTACCCCGATGTTCATTGCAGAATTGTTTGCAATAGTAAGGATATGGAATCAACCTAAATATCCATCGACAGATTAACAGATAAAGGAGATGTGGTCAGTACAATTCAGTCATTCAGCAGTGTCTGACCCCCTGAAACCCCAGGGACTGCTGCATGCCAGGCCTCCCTGTCCATCACCAACTCCTGGAGCTTGCTCAGATGCATGTCCATTGAGTTGGTGATGTCATCCAACCATCTTATCCTCTGTTTTTCCCTTCTCTTCCTGCCTTCAATCTTTCTCAGCATCAGGTTCTTTTCCAGTGAGTCAGTTCTTTGCATCAGGTGGCCAAACTATTGGAGTTTCAGCTTCAACATCAGTCCTTCCAATGAATATTCAGGGCTGATCTCCTTTAGGATTGACTGATTTGATCTCCTTGCAGTCCAACAGACTCTCAAGGGTCTTCTTCAACACCATGGTTCAAAAGCATCAATTCCTTGGGACTCAGCTTTTCTTTATGGTCCAACTCACATCCATATATGACTACTGGAAAAACCATAGCTTTGACTAGATGAACATTACTCAACAAAGTAATGTCTCTGCTTTTTAATATGCTGTCTATGTTGGTCATAGCTGTTCTTCCAAGACGTAAGCGTCTTTTAATCTCATGGCTGCAGTCACCATCTGCAGTGATTTTGGAGCCCAAGAAAATAGTCAGTCACTGCTTCCACAGTTTCCCCTCTGTTTGACATGAACTGATGGGACAGATGCCATGATCTTAGTTTTCTGAAGGTTGAATTTTAAGCCTTCTTCACTCTCCTCTTTCACTTTCATTAAAAGGCTGGTTAGTTAATTTCTTCACTTTCTGCCATAAAAGTGGTGTCATCTGTGTATCTGAAGTTATTGATATTTCTCCTGACAATCTTGATTCCAGCTTGTGCTTCATCTAGCCCAGCATTTCACATGAGGTACTCTGCATAGAAGTTAAACAAGCAGAGTGATACTATACAGCCTTGATGTACCTCTTTCCCAATTTGGAACCAGTCTGTTGTACCATGACTGGTTCTAGCTATTGCTTCTTGACCTGCATACAGATATCTCAGGAGTCAGGTCAGGTGGACTGGTATTCCCATTTCTTGAAGAATTTTTCCAGTTTGTTGTGATCTACACTGTCAACGGCATTGGTGTAGTCAATAAAGCAGAAGTAGATGTTTTTCTGGAACTTTCTTGCTTTTTTGATGATCCAATAGATGTTGGCAATTTGATCTCTGGTTCCTAGCCTTTTCTAAATCCAGCTTGAACATCTGGAAGTTCATGGTTCACGTACTGTTGAAGCCTGGCTTGAAGAATTTTGAGCATTGCTTTGATAATGTGTGTGATGAGTGCAGTTGTGTAGTAGAGTGAACATTGTTTTGCACTACCTTTCTTTGGGATTGGGATGAAAACTGACCTTTTCCAGTCCTAAGGCCACTGTTGAGTTTTGCAACTTTGCTGGCATATTGAGTGTAGCACTTTAACAGCATCATCTTCTAGGATTTAGAGTAGCTCAACTGGAATTCCGTCACCTTCACTAGCTTTGTTTGTAGTGATGCTTCCTAAAGCCTACTTGACTTTGCATTCTACGGTGTCTGGCTCTAGGTTAGTGATTATACCACTGTGGTTATCTGGGTCATGAAGATCTTTTTTGTATAGTTCTTCTGTGTATTCTTGCCACCTCTTCTTAATATCTTCTGCTCTTCTATGTCCATACGATTTCTTTCCTTTATTGTGCCCATCTTGGCATGAAATATTCCCTTTTTATCTCTAATTTTCTTGAAGAGATCTCTAGTCTTTGATTCTATTGTTTTCTTCTATTTCTTTGCATTGATCACTGAGGAATGCTTTCTTATCTCTCCTTGCTATTCTTTGGAACTCTGCATTCAGATGGGTATATCTTTCCTTTTCTCCTTTGCCTTCAGCTTTTCTTTTTTTCTCAGCTGTTTGTAAGGAGTTGTGGTAAACATACATAATAAAATATTACTCAGCCATTAAAGGAACAAAATTGGGTCCTTGTAGATACATGGATGGAGCTAGAGACTGTTATACAGAGTGAAATCAGTCAGAAAGAGAAAAACAAATGTCATTATTAATGCATATATATGGAATCTAGAAAAATGGTACAGATGAACTTATTTGCAAAGCAGTAATAGAGATACAAATATAGAGAACTAATATATGGACACCAAGGGGGAAAGAGGCATGGAATAAACTGGGAAATTGAGATTGACATGTATACATTGCTATGTATTAAATAGATAACTAGGGAATGCCTGCTGTATGGCATAGGAAACTCTAGTTGGTGCTCTGTGATGATCTGGGAGGGAGGAAAATCCAGAAGAGAGGGACATATGTTTACATATGACTGATCCTCTGATTTGCTGTATAGCAGAAATTAGCACAGTGTTGTAAAGCAACTATACCGCAGTGCATAAAAATAAATAAAAAATAAGAGTTATGAATGCCATTAAACTATATAATTTCAGAACTGGAAGGACCAAAAGAAGTCATTTGGTCACTCCCTAATCCACACCCCTTCTCATATCTAAACAGGAAACACATTATCCACACTTATAACATGGATACTTTATGAATCCTATCAGTAACTGAGGAAAGAGGAAGAAATCGACAAACTTCTAAGTAGGTAAAAAAACACTGCACCACATGAATGTTTAGCATATATTTTTAAAATACTAAGCACATCTTTCATTAATTTGTTTTTAACCTTCAGAAAATTAAAACACACAGATGGCCAATCTAGGTCATTATGATTTTCTTTTTTGACCAAATTGATATTTTCTCTAGATTGATATCAGACTTAAGCTGTGTGACTGAGGCAGTAGTTCAGGGACCAGGGCATGCAAGTGCCCTCTCCACTCAATAACCAGCAAACTAATTTGATGTTCCTATTGACTTGAATCTGTCTGCTTTATATCTTGAGCCTATGAGTGTGTGACCTCTTCTTCAGAGATCTGCTGCTTCTGGGCATTTTGTAAAGTGCTGAAATTGTCTGGAAAACTGCTCTCTGTGCTTTGTAAAATAATGGAAAGATAGTATTTCCTATCTGCCTCCTGCAGTGATTTCCCAATAATAAAATTGAAGATGTACATTTAATTTTATTTCCATTTAGTTCTGAGAAAAATCTTGAGGTATTTTGGTTCCTAACTATGACTCCTATCTGTCATTTCTTCTGATTAATTGTGTCTCCTAGCTGTAATTTCTTTTTGACTCTTCTTCATAAAAAACAGCTCCATATTTTCCTGAGTCATTTTCCTTTTTTGAAACAAAGTAGAAATGCAGAAGATAATATTTGGCCAGAATCTCAATCTTGAAACTCCATCCATGCTCTAATGTGTTTTGCAACTAGGCAATTAAGAAACTAGCCTTCCCTTTAATCATCTCAGGAAATTAGAGAGATTTTCTTCATGGTTAAATTGCATTTCTGAAAACAATTGAGAGGACTTTTTGTAATTTATGCTGAAATTTTGTTTTCTTTGAACTTCTGTGTGTATATTGGTCACTTAAGAAACAAGAAACTTAATTTTCTCCTTTTCCTTTCTTATTCTATGTTTGTAATTGTCCTTTTGAAATCTTGTGTGTGTTGCAGGGGGCAGGTGGTGGCAAAATGAGCTATTTCAATGTGCAGGCAACTCTGCTTTTGTTTTAGCCATTATAATAACAAAGCATGTTATTTTATGAAGGTTATGAAGCAATTTGATAATTTGTTTTTGTGCTCACACAGCATCAAGCTTTCCCTGGAGGCCTTGAAACACTTTCTGGATACGTTTATTTTCCCAGGTCCTGAGTCTTTATAGACAACAAGAAATCTAAAATGGATTAGGTCGGAAATAAACTTTGTCCTGGGATTTGAGCTCTTGTCACTGTCCTCTTTTTGCAGGACTGTTGTTTCTGATTCCCTGACTGAACTCTGAGACCCTGGATCTGCCTGGATTGACTTGGCCTGTAGGATGTTTTCCCTAATGAAACTCCCTCTCCAGACTCTTGCTCACCCTGGCCTCAGGCTCCTGGTAAGTTTTTTTGCTAAGGCTATGATGTCATTGCAGGCCGGCATCCCTTTTCTTCATTCCTGTATCCTCTAACTTAGCATCTTGCCCAGAGTGGGAACTTGATAAACAGTGACTGAATGATGGCATTGATTACACCACACAGTGACTTGGTCAGAGGTAAGTTGGAGACACTGGGCTGCTGAGAATTTGTGTGGAATCTTCATGTGAGAAAGCCAAAAAGGATGGAGTGGGTACTGAATTATTTACTTGTACACATCTCTTCTTCTTCTGTATTTATTCACATTGAACTGAAATAAGTGTTGATCAGTGCGGGACTGGAAGTAGACCATCCTCTGAGTTATGTTCTCATTGGCTACCTGTTTTTTTCCAGTTTCTATCCTTCATGCCTCCTGTCAGAATGATATGAATCCCCTTTACCTGAGTAATAGTGGAGGGAGGGAATCATAACCATCCTCATTTCAAAGGTAAAGTGCAATGTCTACATGACTCTGGGAGAGAGGGAGAAATTTGGAATGCAAAAAGTTCACAGCTCAATGACAGTGAAAAAAAGAAACACTTAAATCTAAATTTCTTTGATGAGGCAAAATGTTTTAGGAGGATCAAGAGGCAGGAAATATATAAGTTGTGCCTTCTGTGACCAACAGGAGCATAGGGGTCAGGGGAGGAAAGAGACAAGAGAAATGTTCTCAAGATCTGGAGGCCTCGGTGTGCTGGGCTCCTGACCACAGGCAGCTGTTCAGCTGTAAGTGTGCCTCTGAGAAAGCCAAAACTTTCTTGAAGTCTTGAATAACTGGTGCCTTAAACATGAACTTTTGTGCCTGTCCTCTTGGAACAGGGTTCCCTTTAAAAGCATGTATGCACTTCACTGACTATTCAGATGATGGACAGAACTCTGCCTTCTGTTTCTTTGGTTATCTTCTGCCAGCCTCCTTGAGGAGCCAGGAAATGTCTTTCTCTTTATACTTTCAACTTAAATGCATCATGTGGATGTGTATGGCTGCTTTAAGATAGGGATTTGTTTTATTCTTTTTTTTTTCCCCTTTTCTTTCCTATACCTTATCTTGTCGTTAACCTTAGACTAGGAAAATGAAAACCCTGGGGGCACTTTGGAGCTTCAGCCACCCAGACAGCAGAGGCTGAAGGGCTCTCTCCTCTCTGTGTTTTTATGTCCTTTCAAAATGTCAGTTAGTACTTTTAAAATAAAGTCTGCCATCAAAGACATGCTCTTCTCCTCCCTGTCTGGTGTGCCAAAGATAGACATTACTCTGTCTGCTGTAGTTCTCAGCTTCCTGTCATGTCTGGCAAAAATTTAATTGCCTCTCCTTTCAGAACAACTTTTATTTGTTTTCTTTGCTTCAACATTTCCTCTAAAGGAGAGTTCTTGTAGCAGGGGAATGCAGACAGCTTTTGTTTTTGCCGCTCCATGATTGGCTTCCCAGTGTCTTTTAAAATAAAATTTTGTGCCCAGAAAAGATGCCATGGAAGCCAGGCAGTGTTGCTTTATCCAAGGGTGACAGTTCACATAGGGAGCCAAGTGTACTCAGGTTTAATTGCAGGCTGGGGCTCAGAGCAGACAGTGGCATTTCCTTTCTGCCTTCGAGTACTGTTCTCGTCCTGTCTTTGCAGACCGATACTCCCTTTCAGTCAGCTTCTCTTAGTCAAACTTAATGGTCTTTCTCTTTAGAGAGTCCTTGCTCTCTATCCTGGTGATTTTAGACTAATCCTTCAAAACCTGGCTCTCATGCTGTAAGGTATTAACACACTTTCTGCTCTGTTGCCAAAGCATTTTTCACATCTATTGTGTATTGACTCCCTTCAGGGTTTAAGGATTCATTGTACATGAACCTAACAGCGTAGCACTCCCATGCTCCCACCCAAGACTGTGAGATATTTAAGGTTAAGGAATAATAAGGTCTCTTATACATTCTCAAATCTCCAACTTTTAGCTCAGGGTCTGATACATAATAAAAGATATTTATTATTAAACCTTAAATGAGACAAAAATGCAAAGGGTACTTTTGCATATAGATCTCCCTGTACTTGTCCCACTGGATGCAAGTTTATGTTCCTGACAGGAAAATGGCTTTAAAGGGAACTGATTTTTAAAGTATTCATATGAGATCGAAGGATAAAAGAAAAAAGAAAAGTGTTGAAAATGAATAAAGAAAGGTGACTAGCTGTCTCCCTTGGATTTTTGCAAGAAGTCAGAATCTCTTGAGATTCGTAAACAAAGGGAATGATAAGGCTTTACAACTGAGGAAATGAAATAATATATTCACAATGGTAACATGAACCAATATGAACAAGAAGACATTCTGAGAGGGGATGGGGAGTTCAGGCTTTCCAGGTGAAAAGTTTTGAAACAGAGTTGAGGACACTGGCATAGGTCTTGAACAGAAAGGAGGAGTGACCACAAGTGTGAATTCCATTTGGGGGACAAAACATTAGGAGAGGTTGCAACCAGAACTGGGGACTCTGGAGTCTCAAAGAGAAAGTGCATTATAAATCCAGGTGAGGGATGAACTATGTGTGGACTGTGTTGTTAATACCCTCCCAGACAAGTCAACAAAGAGAGGATCTCCAAATTCATGACTCTGTCATCTGTCTTTCACCATTACCTAATTACTTTGGCCACCTCATGCGAAGAGTTGACTCACTGGAAAAGACTTTGATGCTGGAAGGGATTGGGGAAAGGAGGAGAAGGGGCCGACAGAGGATGAGATGGCTGGATGGCATCACTGACTCGATGGACGTGAGTGAGTCTGGGTGAACTCCGGGAGATGGTGATAGACAGGGAGGCCTGGCGTGCTGCGATTCATGTGGTCGCAAAGAGTCAGACATGACTGAGCAACTGAACTGAACTGAAGAAGCTCTTTCAGGGGAAAGCAGGCAGGTGGCATGAGATGTCATTCTTTCCTCTCACACATCAGCTGCATAACCTGAAGGAAGTCATTAACCCTCACTAGTTCTCAGTTGGTTTATTTGTAATATGATAATAAC
Source organism: Madoqua kirkii (assembly GCA_006408675.1). Lineage (NCBI taxonomy): Eukaryota > Metazoa > Chordata > Mammalia > Artiodactyla > Bovidae > Madoqua > Madoqua kirkii. Next base: position 2,030 of record SJYC01039515.1, on the reverse strand, counting down.
TTCACTTTATCTGTGTTAGAGGAAATTATTACATGGAATTATTGAGCTCTTCAACTATTATAAAATCCATTGTATCTTCCTGGAAATCCTGTGTCACTTAACATGGCTATTCGTATGTGTCTTTTTAAAACTATATAAATTTATTTGTTTTAATTGGAGACTAATTACTTTACAATATTGTATTCGTTTTGCCATACATCAACACGAATTCACCATGGGTATACATGTGTTCCCATCCTGAACCCTCCTCCCCACACCATCCCTCCAGGTCAGCCCTGAGCATCCTGCATCATGCATCAAACCTGGACCGGCGACCCGTTCCACATATGATATTATACGTGTTTCAATGCCGTTCTCCCAAATCATCCCACTCTCGCCCTCTCCCACAGAGTCCAAAAGACTGCCCTATACATCTATATCTCTTCTGCTGTCTCACATACAGGGTTATTGTTACCATCTTTCCAAATTCCATATATATGCACTAGTATACTATATTGGTGTTTTTTCTTTCTGGCTTACTTCACTTTGTATAACAGGCTCCACATCATTAGAACCAATTCACATGTACTCTTTTCAAAGGCTGAGCAATACTCCATTGTATATATGCACCACAGCTTTCCTATCGACTCATCTGCTGATGAACATCTAGGTTGCTTCCATGTCCTGGCTATTATAAACAGTGCTGTGATGAACATTGGGGTACATGTATCTCTTTCAATTCTGGTTTCCTCAGTGTGTATGCCCAGCAGTGGGATTGCTGGGTTGTATGGCAGTTCTATTTCCAGTATTTTAAGGAATCTCCACACTATTCTCCATAGTGACAGTACTAGCTTGGATTCCCACCAACAGTGTAAGAAGGTTCCCTTTTCTCCACACCCTCTCCAGCATTTATTGCTTGTAGACTTTTGGATCTCAGCCATTCTGACTGGTGTGAAGTGGTACCTCATTGTGGTCTTGATTTGCATTTCTCTGATAATGAGTAATGAGCATCTTTTCATGTTTGTTAGCCATCTGTATGTCTTCTTTGGAGAAATGTCTGTTTAGTTTTTTGGTCCATTTTTTGATTGGGTTGTTTATTTTTCTGGAATTGAGCTGCAGGAGTTGCTTGTATATTTTTGAGATTAATTCTTTGTCTCTTGCCTCATTTGCTATTGTTTTCTTCCATTCTGAAGGCTCTCTTTTTACCTTATTTATAGTTCCCTTTGTTGTGCAAAAGCTTTTAGTTTTAATTAGGTCCCATTTGTTTATTTTTGCTTTTATTTCCAATAATCTGGGAGGTGGGTCATAGAGGATCCTGCTGTGATTTATGTCAGAGAGTGTTTTACCTATGTTCTCCTCTAGGAGTTGTATAGTTTCTGGTATTGCATTTAGATCTTTAATCCATTTTGAGTTTATTTTTGTGTATGATGTTAGAAAGTGTTCTAGTTTCATTCTTTTACAAGTGGTAGAGCAGTTTTCCCAGCACCACTTGTTAAAGAGATTGTCTTTACTCCGTTGTATATTCTTGCCTCCTTTGTGAAAAGTGTCCATAGGTGCATGGATTTACCTCTGGGCTTTCTATTTTGTTCCATTGATCTATATTTCTGTCTTTGTGCCAGTACCATACTGTCTTGATGACTGTGGCTTTGGGTAGAGCCTAAAGTTAGGCAGGTTGATTCCTCCAGTTCTATTCTTCTTTCTCAAGATTGCTTTTGCTATTTGAGGTTTTTTGTATTTCCATACAAATTGTGAAATTATTTGTTCTAGCTCTGTGACAATTCCATTGGTAGCTTGATAGGGATTGCATTGAATCTGTAGATTGCTTTGAGTAGTATACTCATTTTCACTATATTGATTCTTCTGATCCATGAACACGGTATATTTCTCCAATTATTAGTGTCCTCTTTGATTTCTTTCACCATTTTTTAATAGTTTTCTATATATAGGTCTTTTGTTTCTTTGCTGCTGCTGCTGCTAAGTTGCTTCAGTTGTGTCCGATTCTGTGCGATGCCATAGACAGCAGCCCACCAGGCTCCCCCATCCCTGGGATT
>SJYC01039513.1:0-56605 GCA_006408675.1 Madoqua kirkii | reverse complement strand
AGAGCATAATAAAAAATAAAAAATTTCTTTATCTTAATTTTCTCTTTCAAAGTTCTACTCTCCATAGATTACTGCTTTCAGCTATGTCAGCTTCAGGTTTTCTAATTAATAAACTTAAGTGTCTGTTTCTTAATTTTATTCCAATAACTATTACTTCTTGCTATAGAAGTTGAGACACCAGTACTAAATTCCTACCTTTCTTTCTCTTCTCTATACTTCCTCATTTGAAAAGTTATATTATTACTGTGTTTTGTCTTTTTGTGGGCTTACTTATATCTATGACTTATATTCTGAAAAGTACATTCTATAATGAATCGACTTTGGAAAATATACCATAGCTCTTATCTATGTAAGATGAAGAAAGAACATCCTCATTTTCCTTCAGTCTTACATTAACAAGGTGTGTAACACTGATCCTTTGACCTGTAACTATAATTATGCTTCCTATGCTTCATTTCAAAGTTAATTATAAAAACTGAAGACCCAGTAAACTAATGTAGCTGGTAAAAGCACAGGCTGCGAAACTCTACCACATGGCTTCAAAGTCTAGTTCTGCCACTGTCCGTCTGGCCTTTTCAGTTGTGGATATATTCCTTAACTTCTCTGTGCCTTCATCTCCTCTTATATAAGATGATCATAAAATAGTACCTACCTGATAGTGTTGCTGTGAACATTATGTAAGAGAGTACTTATCAAGTTCCCAGAATAATGCCTGGCACATAGTAAGTGCTTAATAATATCATTTTAGGAGGAGCCCCATGTTCTTTGGAAGAAAAGCTATGACAAACTTAGCATATTAAAAATCAGAGACATTACTTTGCCAACAAAGGTCCATATAAATCAAAGCTATGGTTTTTCCAGTAGTCGTGTATAGATGTGAGAGTTGGACCATAAAGAAGGCTGACTGCTGAAGAATTGATGCTTTTGAAGTGTGATGTTGGAGAAAACTCTTGAAAGTCTTCTTGCAAGGAGATGAAACCAGCTGATCCTAAAAGAAATCAACCCTGAATATTCACTGAAAGGACTGATGCTAAAGCTGAAGCTCCAACATTTTGGCCACCTGATGTGCAGTGCTGACTCATTAGAAAAGACCCTGATCCTGGGAAAGATTGAAGGGAGGAGGAGTAGGGAATGACCAAGGATGAGATGGTTGGATGGCATCACTGACTCAATGGACATGAGTTTGAGCAAACTCTGGGAGATTGCAAAGGACAGGGAAACTTGGCTTGCTACAATCCACGGAGTGGCAAAGAGCCAGACATGACTGAGTGACTGAACAACAACATGTTATATGAATGACCCTGTGTCACTAAAGCTGTGCTGCTCAAGGGATTATATTCTAGGAATCAAAGTGAAATTGTTTACTTCTGTGCATCTCATCGATTATTCAAAATCCTGTGATATATTAGTTTACTTCACATTTGGACTATGACTTTCTTGAACAACTTTTTGTTTTGCTTAGAATTTCTGATTGTTTTTTTTATTTCTTTTCTGCTAATGAAAGAGAAATTGCCCCTATCACGTTATCACATTGTTAACCTCTTCAGGAACCCATTTATTACATTCATTTAAATAGAGATTGAAAATAAAGCAGCAACTTAAAAAGGCTTCATTTTTGTAGATTATTGGATTTGATTTGATGTCTATCATGAGACCTTTTAAGAACCAGATTAGATTCTCTGTTTGACCTCAAACTGTTTGACTGCCCCCCCCCCCCACTGTGGTACTTTCTCCATTTCTTATTATTCTGATTTAATGCATCAGATACAACAGCTGTATGTAATACTGACTTTCTAAGAGTTTACTTCCTCTGGAAAAATTTCCTGGAGAAATAAACTGGGTTTTTTTTTTTTTCCCCCCTCTTCCGGTCAGTGCTTCATCTTCTTTTCTCTGTGCACAACCTCTCTAGTACTTTATTTAAGGCCTGGTCTTTTAGACTGAAGTTTGAAATTGTCCAAATAGCCTTAGTGATTCACTTCCCTGAAAGGAGCTTTGCAGGAAAGCCTTGTTCAGAGCCATCCACATTTGGATAACTATCTATGTTAGGGGAGCAAGAAATAGTTCAGCATGTCTGCAGTTAAGGGAGTATCTGAGGGAGTAGTAAGGATAAGGCAATATAGGTAGACAGAGGTAATGGAGGTGGAGATTATGAAGGATGTAGAACAATTTGGAAAAGAATTTTAAATTTGTTCTCTCCTGTAGGGAGGGGAATGATGGAAAATATTTTAAGAGTGAAGATGATCAGACTTGTGTTTCAGAAAACAAATCTTTGATGGAAGTTTTGAAGCCGATTACAAGGAGAACCTGGGAGAGAGAACCAATTGGAGGCTACTGCATTTAAATTTTTGGCAGTAGAATTTTAACAGCAAAACATTTTTTGATATAATTAATTATATGTACTATTCAGTTAGATATGGCAGATCAAAAGCAGAGCTGAAGACCGTGTTATACTGTGAGAATAAGATTAGGTTTTAGAGGAGAAAGTAAAGATTCCCATTTTAGGTGTTTGCATGCCTGTGGAAACAGAGAAGGCAATGGCACCCCACTCCAGTACTCTTGCCTGGAAAATCCCATGGATAGAGGAGCCTGGTAGGTGGCAGTCCATGGGGTCGCTAAGAGTCAGACATGACTGAACGACTTCACTTTCACTTTTCCCTTTCATGCATTGGAGAAGGCAATGGCAACCCACTCCAGAGCTCTTGCCTGGAGAATCCCAGGGAATGCAGAGCCTGGTGGGCTGCCGTCTATGAGTTTGCACAGAGTCGGACACGACTGAAGCGACTTAGCAGTAGCTGCATGCCTGTGGAATATGCAGATAGAGATATTTAGTTGGTCCAGTGAATTGAGTATGCTCCTTTTGGGAGATTCTTTGCATAAGAAGGCTGAAGACAGGAAAATGCCAGGGACCACAAGTGTTTAAGGGATGACTGGAGGAAAAGAAGTCAGTGTTAAGGAATGAATGTGTGTACCCAGTGTCCAGCACAGTCTTTCACAGAAATACTTAATGGTGGATTCTATGGGACAGAAAAGAGACTTTAGAAATGATTTCAGGAGTAATAGTGACCTGAAAAGCAAAGACAGAAATATATTTAAGCAAGAAAGAGACATTAAATAAGATGAGGAGTGTCCTTTGGATTTGACAGTTAGGAGGTCATATTCTACACTAGGTAGGTAGTTTAGTGGGATGGTGGGGCCAGAGCCATATGGCAATGACTTGAGGGATGTGTGCTATATAAAGAGGAGACAGAAGCTATATTAGTCTTTGAAGAAGTTGAATTGTGAAAGGAAGAGGAAGGTGGCATTTATAAGATAAAGGGTAAGAATTTTATTGACTAATAAGCATTCATACTTAATATTTTTTTCAAAGATAAAGGGATATGATAAAGGACAGACTATAAAATGGAGAGCAGAGGAATGACCTCTCACTTGATACTGAATGTTCATTCTCTAATATTGGTCACGTGTGTGTGTGTGTAATTTACCTCCAAGAAGACCGTCATTCACTGAGACAGGAGTCTCACCCTATATTTCTACTCTTCCTCAGACAATTAATGCATGGTGTTTTTATTACTGCTTGAGTTGTAGCCATTCCATATCACTGTATAAGGAAATATTTGAAGGCAATTCTCTGGATAGTTCCTTACTTATTTGTTTTTAAAAGTAGACTCAGTGTTGAAAAGAACCACAGATCTCTCAGTGGTCAGCTGCAGGCCTCTTGCTGCATGGATTGGTATGTAGTTGGATGCTTGAATGGCCCATTTAGTTTTGGCAGATTTGAACATTGTCACCTCTCTCTGAATAGTAAAACTGGCTCTCTTTTGGTCAGAACATAGAGTTGCTAACTCTATAATTTGGATCAGGAAAGCGTGTTCTCTCTCCAAAAACAAAAGAAAACCTAGTATGATATTATCCGCATTTCTTTCCATTTCATCTGTTCTGAAACTTTCTTTTTGGAGGACAAGTATTTTATAAGAGCTCTGGGCCCACAAGTCTTCTTCTGTGAATGACTGGCTTTTCAATTTCCTGCATATCTTTGCACACTCACCTCTCTGCCTATATTCAAGTGAAAGAGGAGACATGTTTCACAGTGAAGCCTTGGACTTGGTGATACCAGTAGATGTCACTCTGGACAGCAGGATGGAGCATCCCTGTTCTTAGCTGTGGTTCAGAATGAGCTGTGGTATTTCTGCTCCTAACCACTTTGAGCATCTTAGGACTGACACATCTGAATTATGACATTCTCTGCATTGCCAGTTTTACTTCTATGTTGTGAAATAAGAGGGCTGGGAGAGCTGCCATTTCATCTCATTCTCATTCAGCTAGAATGCCAAATGCTTACATAGTTATACCAGTTGACTAGGCAAGAAGAAAATGGTTCAGGGAAAAAAATGGAGGAAATATTGTAAAGCAGTTTATCTGAATTCACTGTTCAGGCACATTAAATTCTGCTGAGACTTAAGGCAGGGGGCATACAAATAATTTCCTGAGTGTATGTGGCTGGACCCAGACAAAACTGACCTCTTCCCATCTATATAGTATTACTTTCCACTCTTGCTCTGATCAGTGATTCTCAATAAAGCTTCTGAAATAAGGAAAAAGAAGAATCTTCCTAAAATTCTCAGAAAACAATAAGGTTCATAGATAAAGTTTCCTTAAATCTTTTTTTCCTTCCATACTCCATCCCCTCTCCACAACTTTTGAAATCTGCTTTAGCACCTGACAAGGCCAGTGAGCAATGTTGGGGAAAATGAGTCTAGTTGGATAGATTTATATTTGTAGGCATGTTTATGGTTGTCATGGTGTATACAATTGTATATCATTATACTTTCTTTTAAAATTGCTTCCATTGAGGACATAGTAAATAATATGTGAGATGGTATATGTCAGTTTGATATTCAGTCACTTGGACAAGAGCAAGGACTGTGCCTCTCAATCACCCCCACAATGAGTCTTTGATACTCATTTTACCTTGTGTAACCCCTGCCCAGTTCTGGGTCAAAGTTCTTGGTTGAGATTTAATGCTTGACTTGGAATTCCCTTCTATCTCCCTTATCAAATGTATATAATCCAGTCAACACTCAGGACCTATCTCAAATTTTCCTCCCCTCCCCGCTAATGAAGTATTGGTCAGGCAATAGGATTATTAAGAAAATGAGGAACAGGACAGTAAATGCAGGGAAAAAAACAACTTTTCCTTGGGAAGTAAACATGTTACAGATTTGGAGGTTAGATATAATGGTTCTGGAAGTTCATGCAAGGAAAGATTACTTCCAGGAGGTGTGATGGGGCACATTTGTCGAGGAGGAGATTTGACATTCATCTCCCTGAAGTCTGAGAAGTGTGTGAGTGGCTGGCATAGAGTGAGGAAGAAAGTCCTATAGGAAGAGAAGATATAAAGAAAAATACAGAGATGGGCAAGGCTGAAGGGGGGATGGTGGCTCTAAGCCACTAGGGAAGCATGGGTCCTTAATAACTGGAATTAATAGGGATAAGGCTGGTAAGACTTCCTACCCGCATTCCCTTTCTTTACTGAGATTGAAGACTAAGGGAGCCATAATAAATATTTTCCCTAGCATGTGTGGATCTCTTCCTTTTCTCTGTCGGCTGGGATTTCCTATCAAACCCATCTTCCATATTTTGTTTATAATATCTTCTTGAATGGGAATCAATGTGAAGATGCATGTTTAATAATGTGTGTGAAAGTCACTCAGTCATGTCCGACTCTTTGCAACCCCAAGGGCTATAGCCTGCCAGGCTCCTCTGTTCATGGAATTCTCCAGGCCATAATATTAGAGTGATAGCCGTTCCCTTCTCCAGAGGATCTTCCCAACCAGGGACTGAACCCAGGTTTCCCGTACTGCAGAAAGATTCCCTATCATCTGAGACAACAAAAGACAATACTTGGCTTGTCTCTGTATCTTGTCAAGGTTTGAGAACCTAGGACTACTACTGATTACCAGTGTGGTGTTACCTCAAAATATGTTATGAAAGACAGGTATATAGAACTTAAAGGCAAAATCTCTTAGATAAAAATGTAATAATCTTATTGAGCAGGAGGAGAAAGAGACATAGACAATGCTGCTTTAATTAAGAGTCTTCTTAATAGTTCCATTATAATTTCCTTGTTGCAGGGTTACATAGCTGTTGAATATATGACATTGCATTGAATAAGTGAATACCTTTCAATTCTAAAAACAGTTTTCTCCCTAATAACTATATTTTCAAAATTCTATTTTAATGCTGTTGTTTTCTTCGGAGGTTAAGGATGATCCAAGAATTTTATAAAATGAGAATAGATGTGCTTCCAGGGGCTTTCTTTAAAATTTCATATTATTTTATTCTCAGAAATTAATATATTTACTTACTTAGAAAATAACTTACAGAGTTATCTACAATTTAGATCAGTGGAGAAAGAAAAGGATGACATCCCATTATGTGAAAAGTTTTATGCTAAATTGTCTATATCCAATCATTTATATTTACCATTTAGCTATATAATGCAGTGAGCTATTGGATTTTCCTATAAGGTATAAAATGTTTATTAATCAAAATGTGTTGGTACAAAGGAGAGGATTGTTTGCTCTGAAAACTAAGGAAAGGGCATAAAGAGAAAAAAATATTAAATAGCATATTTCATTCAGTTTGGAATCAATGAACATAGAAATCACCTTATTTGAATTCCTGACATTTGTCATTTTATCAAAATTCATTATGTACATAAAAGCTATGGAGATTTCAAATCTATTTGTTGTGGACCTAGATGACTCAAGAAAATTAGTGTTAACTTTTAGAAACTTTGTAATAAGGATTCTATGATGCCATTTAAATTAAGGCACATGGTTAATATCTTTTAGTATTGACTGTATAGTATTTGGGGCTTACCTGATAGCTCAGTTGGTGAAGAATCTGCCTGCAATGCAGGAGACCCCGGTTCGACTCCTGGGTCGGGAAGATCTGTTGGAGGAAGGATAGGCTACCCACTCTAGTATTCTTGGACTTCTCTTGTGGCTCAGCTGGTAAAGAGTTTGCCTGCAATGTGGGAGACCTGGGTTGGGAAGGTCCCTGGAGAAGGAAAAGGCTACCCAGTCCAGTATTCTGGCCTGGAAAATTCCATGGACTGTATACTCCATAGCGTCTCAAAGAGTCTGACAAGACTGTATAATATTTACTTGGCTGTAATATAAAGTTGCAAAAGAATTTCATTTCCAATGTTAGGGTAAATATGGTCACTCTTTTTCAGAGTTTTCCACTTTATAGGAGAGCTTTCTTCTCTTAGACTCATAGTACTTAGGACTTCTTACAGTACATTACATAGGCCGCCTAATACATGAGAACAAAGACCATGTTTTTTCTGCCTTCCTATCACTGACAGAATCAAAGTGAATTGAACTTAAAATGAGTAAATAAATATTTATGAGTAAATGTCACAGCCCACTCCACAGTCCAGTGTTTAAAACCAAAATGCTAAACATAAAATTACAATTGCGTTAAAAGAAATGAAAATCATGTTGGTGCTGCATCCTTTGTATTGTAGTTTAAGCCTTTTGGCTCCAACTCTTATTATGAAAGGTTGAAACAAGTACATGAAAGAATGTAGACACTTTTCATTTCCATTGCTTTACATATCAGTAAATCTCTTTCTTCCTGCAAAAGTAGCACCTGAATACAAACCTACTGCTATGATTCTGATTCAAATCTGAAATAGTTTTCTAAGATGCAAATGCATAGGAGAATTCCAATATTATACATGTAGGAAGGGAAAAAAAGTCATCTATAAGTTATCTCCACATAATCTAAATTATGATTCCCAAGTGGTGCTAGTGATAAAGAACCTGCTTGACAATGCAGGAGACTTAAGAGATGCAGGTTTGATCCCTGGATCGGAAGATCCCCTGCAGAAGTAAATGGCAAACCACTCCAGTATTCTTGTCTGGAGAATCCCATGGACAGAGGAGTCTGGTGGACTATGGTCCATGGGGTCCTATAGAATCAGACAAGACTTAAGGGACTTAGCACCAATCTAAATTGTCAGCAGTTTTCTTCATATAAGGCTTTAGATTACAAACTTCTTGTTATGACTATCCAGTAGCAAAACTTCAGTCTTTCCAGACAAAGATTAATTTTTTAAGTAACTTTCTCTATAGGGCTCAGTAGTATAAACTAGAGAGGCCTAGGCAGGTACCAACTTGGAATACTGATTATTCTCTTTAATGGAAGACACACCTATTAAGAATATTAATGTTCACTCTTCTAGATGTATTTCTGAGGTTAATAATAGTACTAATATTAATAAAATTACTAGGATAACAATAATACTAATATTCACTGATACTTGAGTGTTATTTAGGTTCAATGCACTGTTCTTATCTCTTAACAGATATTACATCATTGTAGCAAACCAACAAGCTAAGTAATTGTATTATCTCATTCTCTCGATGAGAACACTAAGGCATATGTCATTTAGATTATTGCTCCATGCTCTTTGTGAAAAGCATGTATTTCCTGACTAAGGCTAACCTAGGGGTCATAAGTCAGGGCCTATACTCATATATCAATAGGATAGACACATTTGAGTTTGAGAAAAAAGGAAAAATTTTACTGTATTTCCTAAGGATGCTAACTAATGGTTTGAGTTGTTAAAATCTCAAATTAATTTTGCTCTTTAATCCAAACTGTAAAATAGGTTTAGGGCTGTTAAACACTCCAGTCAGCTAGCAATCTTTAGCTGTAGGTTATAAACCAGAATGTTGGGTTCAGTACTTAGGTTTGCTCTTTAACATTACTAATTTTTTAAAGAAAATGTGTTGCATGAATATGGTTATTGGGCATATTTTTAACAATTCTGAATCTGTCTGAATAATATGAACTTTGATTTTGTGGGAAAATTAGCTTTAGTTTGAGCTTCCACGAATTTACAGTAAATGCCAATCTGCAAGCTTGGTAGAAATGCTTCAGTTTTGTTTATCTGTTTTCCACTGGAGTTGGTATGGAAATTTGAAGCTATTTATGGCATGTATCACTCAGATGTTTCTCATTAAAAAATTAGAATCTATCAGAATAAAGGAAAACTGAAGTAGGAAACAGAGTTGAAGCTGAGATTTCCTCTGAGATGAAAGTTGCATGTAGCTTGCTTTTGGCTAGACGATGAGACCTCCTGATAGTTCTTTGTGCAAGGGCATTTTTGCTCGTAAAATTTTGGGAATCCGGAGTCCTGAGTTCTGTTTTTGTCTGTACCATGACTCTGGGCAAGTAACACTATCTGTTTGTTTCCTCAACCATAAAATGAAAGAAAGGAGTGATTGGATTACATCATCTTCAAGACCCTTTCCAACAACAACTACATCATTTTATCCTGTTCTAAACAGAAAATGGCACAGATAAGCTCTACCCCAGTTTGAAGGGGAGCCAACCAATCTAAAATGACAGTAATAAAAAATGGTTAATATGTATTGAGCACTCACTATGGGCCAACTACTGTGCTGAGGGATTAGTATATATTCACTAATTTTCCTTGTACAGCATTGGGTTGTTGAAACTGTTAAGGATCAGGGTTCTTGGTCCTCTTAATTAATAGGAATTGATCAGAGGCCAGACTTGAAATTGAGGCAAGGTTTTATTGGAGTCCCTGCTGCAGCAGTGGGAGCAAGAACAAGCCACAGGGTCCCTTGCTTGCTTGCAAACCAAGAGGCAGTTGAGCTGGTTTCTTATATAATGTGAGGGTAGGGATGTGTTCAGGGGTACCTTAGGTGGTCTGCCTACCCGTTTGGTAGTGGTGTGTGCAGGGGGCATGTGCAATGCTCAGCTTTCGCTCCCAACCTCCTCCTTTTGCTCCTGGCTCTTCAGAAGTGGCAGTTGGGCTCTTTTGGTCTCTTTGTATCTTGTTGTCCATAATTTGTCCCAACTGTGCACTGCATGCAGTTATTTTTATCCCTTACAGTTTCTTTGTATTTTGTTGCTGGAGGAGACATTTGTCCAGGTACCAACATTTGCAGCAAAATGTCCTAGTTTCAGGCCTGTCTCAAGACCTCCCACTTAAAAAGGAGGCTGCAGAGGCATAGAGACACAGGCAAAACTTGAAGATCCCTCTTTCTGCAACTAGTAAAATGTAGAGCAGAAATCCCAATCCAGTGAGCAGGACTTCAGGACCCAGAGCCTGAGACAATATGCCATCCTAGAGGGACTGGAATACTTCTGTGTAGAATTGTTTCTTCCCTGTGATCTCATCCCCAGTAGAGATAACGGAAAAGGTGGAGAAATACTTAATAGCTGGAAAATCTACTCTAAATCTCTTTGGGGACTACTTTATCACTTTGAATGATTTCCAGAACATTCTTCTTTCATGCTTAAGCAAAATGCTGATATAGTGTTATGTTGGCAGAGGTTGTAAAGTGTCTGTCAGGTTGGCATTATAGTGCTACCTTGGGCTTTTTCAATGTCCAGCTCAAAGCAATATTTATATGAGAGACCACAGAGGCTGAATTGCAAAACCTTTCTCATTCAGGCCTTGCTGGTGGCACCTGAGTGTGTCAGTTTTAAGCAGCCACAGGCTCTGGTGAATAGTTGGGGAAACAGAAGACATGCTGCACACATGTGCTCCTCTTTGATGGAATTAAAATTACAAAGACACAGTTCTCCAAAACATTTTGTGGGAGACATGTGTATACATTATGTGTTGTCTTAGCTTTAGACTATTTGTTACATAATTTTATATTTAAAATTAATTTATTTTTGGCAGTACTATCTTCCTTGCAGTGTGTGAGGGCTTTCTCTAGTTGTATTGTGTGGACTTATTGTGGTGCTTCTTTTATGTAAGGCTCATTGCCCAGGTGTTTAGAGGCATGAGGATAGAATGCCTTTTGGATCCGTGGGAGAATATGATAGCTGTGTTGATAATTCTATGAGCTGGAAGGGAATTGAAACTCTAAGGTGCACGGGCTTCAGTGGTTGTACACGTAGGCTCAGCAGTTGTGGTGCACGGACTTTGTTGCCCTGTGTCATGTGTTATCTTCCCGGACAAGGGATCGAACCCATTTCCCCTGCACTGGCAGGCGGATTCTTAACTACTGGATCACTGGGGAAGTCAAGTTTTCTTTGTTATAGAGATTTCCTGGTATTTGTTCATTCATGTTTACAGTTTATAAACTGCTTTTAGAGTCACATGGCTTAAAAATTGCTAGAGAAACTTATGGCCAATGTGTTAGTCAAAATCACAGAGAAGTGAGAGTGATGCATGGCCCTATCCAATTTTAATGTAATTTTTCATTTCATTTGGAGGACCTCACATAATGTGTGAGGGAAGTCTATCTCCACTGCTCTAACAGGCCAGAGTATCTGATTTTAGGTGACATTTAAAATAAATATTCTAGTTAAGATAGTGGTAAAAGTATATTCTGTTACATTAGACCTTTCAAGTACCTGTGGTGGGCAGATCCAGCACATTCACTGTGTTTTAATCTCCTTTCTTTCACCCCACTGGTGAAAAAGGGATTCCCATGTTATGGTTATGGAGGTGACCAAACACAGTACTCAACACCAGACAAATGAGACTGACCACAGTTTATTAATCCCATTACTCATTGCCTAGGTTTATAGACTCACAAGGATAGAATGGCCCTAGGATCCATGGAGAATGTGATAGCTGTGTTGATAATTCTATGATCTGGAAGGGAATTGAAACTCACTACTCAGGGATAGACAGGAACTGTGCCTGGTTGCTTTGATAAGGAAATTTGTTTGGCTGTGAATCGGATCTGTGGGAGTGGAGTGGGATTGGAACTTGAAGTTAGGTCATTTGAGGTCTTTCTGGTTTGACCAAATGTCAAGGCCCATAATATTGGGTCTTAACTTTAGGCCTTACATCAGACACTGCTAAATTCAACCCTTGCTCTTAGTGTCTAGATCTTCCTTCTGTGTTAATCTGTTTGGGATACTGTTAAACACACACACACACACACACACACACACACACACACATACACACATGCATACACTGGGTGACTTAAAAAATGTAAATTAATTTTTTCACAGTTCTGGCATCTAGAAGTCCATGATCAAGGTGGCAACAAATTCAGTGTCTGCTGAGGACACTTCCTATCTTGTAGATGACTGATGGTCTGTTTCTTCAGAGGCCTTTCCTTGGTGTGTGTACATAGGAGGAGAAGGGGAGAGAGGAAGAGAGAGGGGAGAGAGGGAGGGAAAGAGAGTATCCATCGTGTTTCTTCTTTTAAGGACACTGGTCCAATAAGACCAGGGCTGTACCCTTATAACCTCATTTAACCTTACTTACTTTCTTGAGGTCCCATCTCTAAATACAGTCACTTTGGGGTTTGTAGCTTTAACACATGAAGTTGGAGAGAATGCATTCAGTCCATAACACCCTCCCCCATATTTTTCAATACTCCTCACACTTTTCATAATCAGTTAGTATCTATTACTTTTCTGATAGATTGAATCTTGAAATGTTACTAGTCCCTACCATGGTCTCTCCCACAAAATAGATGTTTTACAGTTTATTGAAGAGAGAAATTTGGACATTGTTTAAGATACTCGAAACATATCCAACTTTCTTCAGAATTAATTTCTGAATATCATTGGTTAAGGAAATAAGAGATTTGGTCAGCATATTATATTTTTCTTTTTGTCTTTACTGTTCAAAGGAGCACTGATCATGGTTTCAGTTTTGATTCCTAGATCTGCTGATACCTAATATTTATCACACTTTTGGGCTTTATCTGTAAGATGGAATCAATGATACCTGTCCTATCTCTCCATCTATGAAAATAAAATGAAAGCATGAATATGAAAGTTCTATATAAGTTACAAATCACCATACAAAGCAGATAGGATCTAAGAACACATTGCACATACTTCAGCAGCATTACATTGACTGGATTTTTAACGAGTCTGAGATGCTGTTAAAAATGTCAGTTCCATTCTCCTACGTTGGATTTACTGAGTTATGTATCTGATAGTGCCCAGACGTTTGAATTTTAGCAAAACCCCAGGTGATTCTAATGCATATTAAAATTTGCAAGCCAATGTAGTCTGTTACAGTTAGTTGAAATGAATTAAATAAAAACATCCTCAAGTTCACAAGGAGATACTAGTTTTTAATCAAGAAAAAGCAAATAGTGAAATTGAGTAATTTCTCCAAACAGCAGCTTCCCTAGTGGCTCAGTTAGTAAAGTATCTGCAGGGAAGATTCCTTGGAGAAGGGAATGGCAACCCACTCCAGTATTCTTGCCTGGAGGATTCCATGGACAGAGGATCTGGGCTGGCTATAGTCCATGGGATCTCAAAGAGTTGGACACAACTGTGAGACTAACTTTCAGCCTTTAGGCCCTTAAACAGCAGGAAGAGAATGGATTTACTTGGTTTCTATTATATATTTGCTCCAGATTCAGAACTGTGAATTTAGTGATTCCCAACCCTGATTGATTTCAGAAACACGTGAAAACTTTATATCAATTCCTGACCCCGTTTCAGGAGAATTTGATTCAGTAAGTCAATGGCAGGATCAGGAAATCTGTTTCTTAAATATGCATGCAATGGGTATAGACATTGAGGGTAGGCCATTGAATTATGGTAAAACTGATTGTAAAGCCAATAAAATTCACAATTTCTTTACTTAACAAACTTCATACGTACCAATATTAATGTTGACTTATGTGATAATGACATTCATTAGTCCTGATACACAAAATGTAGTTTCAAAAAAAAGGTGACAAAAGTTACTATAGGCCTTGCATCTTTTTGTTCAGTATTGAATAGTGTATCTACTTGGAATAGAGTCCCTTTTTGTTTTGTTTTGGTTTTTTTTTTTTTTTTGGTTTAAGATGTGCAGTTGAAAGCTAGAAACTGACAGAGCCTAGCTGTTCTGACTGAATGAGTTTTAACTTTCAAAGTCTTATGATTTTTATTACCATCTTCTCTACAATCCCAAGGTTTTAGATGGAATCTGAACACAAAACCTATCACAAACTTATTTGACACAAAATCTACTTTGTAAAATAGATTTTTAATGTATTTATTCAATTGGAGAGAAGTGAGTCTTAAGCACTCCTTTCAGTTCAGTTGCTCAGTCGTGTCTCGCTCTTTGTGATCCCATGAGCCCTAGCACACCAGGCCTCCCTGTCCATCACCAACTCCTGGAGTTTGCCCAACTCATGTCCATTGAGTAAGTGATGCCATCCAGCCATCTAATCCTCTGTAATCCCCTTCTCCTCCTGCCCTCAATCCCTCCCAGGATCAGAGTCTTTTCCAATGAGTCAACTCTTTGCATGAGGTGGCCAAAGTACTAGAGTTTCAATTTCAGCATCAGTCCTTCCAATGAACACCCAGGACTCATCTCCTTTAGGATGTACTGGTTGGATCTCCTTGCAGTCCAACAGACTCTCAAGAGTCTTCTCCAATGCCACAGTTTAAAAGCATCACTTCTTTGGCACTCAGCTTACTTTATAGTCCAATTCTCACATCCATACACGACTACTGGAAAATCATAGCCTTGACTAGATGGACCTTTGTTGACACTAATGTCTCTGCTTTTCAATATGCTATCTAGGTTGGTCATTAGGCTGGTGTCATCTGCATATCTGAGGTTATTGATACTTCTCCTGGCAATCTTGATTCCAGCTTATGCTTCCTCCAGCCCAGTATTTCTCATGTTGTACTCTGCATAGAAGTTAAATAAGCCGGGTGACAATATACAGCCTTGACACACTCCTTTTCCTATTTGGAACCAGTCTGTTGTTCCATGTGCACTTCTAACTGTTGCTTCCTTACATGCATACATATTTCTCAGGAGACAGGTCAGGTGGTCTGGTATTCCCATGTCTTTCAGAATTTTCCACAATATTCCCATGTCTTTCCACAATTTTCCACAATTTATTGTGGTCCACGCAAAGGCTTTGGCATAGTCAGTAAAGAAGAAATAGATGTTTTTCTGGGACTCTCTTGCTTTTTTGATGATCCAGCAGATGTTGGCAATTTGATCTCTGGTTCTTCTGCCTTTTCTAAATCCAGCTTGAACATCTGGAAGTTCACGGTTTACGTATTGCTGAAGCCTGGCTTGGATAATTTTGAGTATTACTTTACTAGTGTGTGAGATGAGTGCAATTGTGTGATAGTTTGAGCATTCTTTGGCATTGCCTTTCTTAGGGATACACTTCTTTAAACTTCACTTACCCAAGTGCTTACATGCTAAGTCACTTTAGTCATGTCTAACTCTTTGTGATCCTATGGGTAGCCCGCCAAGCTCCTCTGTCCATAGGATTCCCCAGGCAAGAACACTGGAGTGGGTTTCCATTCCCTCCTCCAGAGGATCTTCCCAACTCAGGGATACAACCCGAATCTCATTGTTATATGACTTATGTTTGTGTCTTCAGAGGCTTTCAGACATCCTCTTGATGCTTAGTGAAGTGAAAGTTGCTCAGTTGTGTCTGACTCTGTGACCCCATGGTCTGTACAGTCCATGGAATTCTCCAGGCCAGAATATTGAAGTGGTAGCTTTTCCCTTCTCCAGGGCATCTTCCCAACCCAGGGATCAAACCCAGGTCACCTGCATTGCAGGTGGATTCTTAACCAGCTGAGCCACAAGAGAAGCCGTTTGATTCTTAGTGAGTGAAGTGAAATCACTCAGTCATGTCTGACTCTTTGCGACTCCCTGGACTGTAGCCTACCAGATTCCTCTGTCCATAGGATTTTCCAGGCAAGAGTACTGGAGTGGGTTGCCATTTCCTTCTCCAGGGGATCTTCCCAACCCAGGGACTGAACCCAGGTCTCCTGCAGATGCTTTACTGTGTGAGCTACCAGGAAAGCCCAGGGCCCCCAGTGCTGATAAGCCTCCCTCACCCCCAGACCCTGAGTGATCTCCATCATACCTGTCTCTGCAGGGCCTGTTGCTGAGCCTGATCTCCCCTCCTTTCTCACCCAGTTCCTCAGGTAAGGTGGTGCTCAGGCCCCATGTTTTTGCTGTTGTTGATGAATTAGGTGATTCTTAAAAGAAGCCTAAATGCTGAAAAAGTTCTGTTCACTACCCTCCTTTGAGAGAAGGAAAAAAAAAAGATGAAATGGCTAACCTATCATGGGCCATGGACTTAATTAGTTGTCAAAAACTGTGCTAAAATGCAAGTCTCCTGGGCATAGTTCACTTTTTACTGAATCAGGTGTACTGGATATATTCCATCCATATATGAAAAGAATGCTATTGTTACATGGCATGAAAGTGAGTTTAAATGAATGTGGATATTGTCAACATCAGGCATCAAATAATTTTTTGACCTTCTCTCATTGTACTTCCGGTGTTCAGAAATTACTGGGGGCAAGAAAAGATTATGCTACTCCTGCCTTTCATATCTGCTTCTCAGAACTGCAGCCCACAATTCCTCTTATTGGTCAACTTCTGGGAACATGATTTATAGTTTTCGAAGAACAGAAGTAATTTAAAGGCTCTAAATTCTATTAGAGATTAATTTTAGATAAGAGCCAGAAAGTATTTGACACATTAATGGAACTAACTTCATGGAATCATCTAGATACATATAATGCTTTCTTGATACGTACTCATTAAAAAACAAAGTGGAACACTGAAGCATAGACAGTGATTTTTTTGAGAGCTCTGGATAATTAAAGAGCAATCTCAGGTTATTAGCATACAAATCTTTAAATTCATCTTATCTTTGTTACCGATTATGCTATATTATAAAATTTTTCTTTTAAAGGAGACTAAGGTTATGGGTAGCCCGCCAAGCTCCTCTGTCCATAGGATTCCCCAGGCAAGAACACTGGAGTGGGTTTCCATTCCCTCCTCCAGAGGATCTTCCCAACTCAGGGATACAACCCGAATCTCATTGTTATATGACTTATGTTTGTGTCTTCAGAGGCTTTCAGACATCCTCTTGATGCTTAGTGAAGTGAAAGTTGCTCAGTTGTGTCTGACTCTGTGACCCCATGGTCTGTACAGTCCATGGAATTCTCCAGGCCAGAATATTGAAGTGGTAGCTTTTCCCTTCTCCAGGGCATCTTCCCAACCCAGGGATCAAACCCAGGTCACCTGCATTGCAGGTGGATTCTTAACCAGCTGAGCCACAAGAGAAGCCGTTTGATTCTTAGTGAGTGAAGTGAAATCACTCAGTCATGTCTGACTCTTTGCGACTCCCTGGACTGTAGCCTACCAGATTCCTCTGTCCATAGGATTTTCCAGGCAAGAGTACTGGAGTGGGTTGCCATTTCCTTCTCCAGGGGATCTTCCCAACCCAGGGACTGAACCCAGGTCTCCTGCAGATGCTTTACTGTGTGAGCTACCAGGAAAGCCCAGGGCCCCCAGTGCTGATAAGCCTCCCTCACCCCCAGACCCTGAGTGATCTCCATCATACCTGTCTCTGCAGGGCCTGTTGCTGAGCCTGATCTCCCCTCCTTTCTCACCCAGTTCCTCAGGTAAGGTGGTGCTCAGGCCCCATGTTTTTGCTGTTGTTGATGAATTAGGTGATTCTTAAAAGAAGCCTAAATGCTGAAAAAGTTCTGTTCACTACCCTCCTTTGAGAGAAGGAAAAAAAAAAGATGAAATGGCTAACCTATCATGGGCCATGGACTTAATTAGTTGTCAAAAACTGTGCTAAAATGCAAGTCTCCTGGGCATAGTTCACTTTTTACTGAATCAGGTGTACTGGATATATTCCATCCATATATGAAAAGAATGCTATTGTTACATGGCATGAAAGTGAGTTTAAATGAATGTGGATATTGTCAACATCAGGCATCAAATAATTTTTTGACCTTCTCTCATTGTACTTCCGGTGTTCAGAAATTACTGGGGGCAAGAAAAGATTATGCTACTCCTGCCTTTCATATCTGCTTCTCAGAACTGCAGCCCACAATTCCTCTTATTGGTCAACTTCTGGGAACATGATTTATAGTTTTCGAAGAACAGAAGTAATTTAAAGGCTCTAAATTCTATTAGAGATTAATTTTAGATAAGAGCCAGAAAGTATTTGACACATTAATGGAACTAACTTCATGGAATCATCTAGATACATATAATGCTTTCTTGATACGTACTCATTAAAAAACAAAGTGGAACACTGAAGCATAGACAGTGATTTTTTTGAGAGCTCTGGATAATTAAAGAGCAATCTCAGGTTATTAGCATACAAATCTTTAAATTCATCTTATCTTTGTTACCGATTATGCTATATTATAAAATTTTTCTTTTAAAGGAGACTAAGGGCAACCTAGATAGCATATTCAAAAGCAGAGACATTACTTTGCTGACTAAGGTCCGTCTAGTCAAGGCTATGGTTTTTCCTGTGGTCATGTATGGATATGAGAGTTGGACTATGAAGAAGGCTGAGTGCCGAAGGATTGATGCTTTTGAACTGTGGTGTTGGAGGACTCTTGAGAGTCCCTTGCACTGCAAGGAGATCCAACCAGTCCATTCTGAAGGAGATCAACCCTGGGATTTCTTTGGAAGGAATGATGCTAAAGCTGAAGCTCCAGTACTTTGGCCACCTCATGTGAAGAGTTGACTCACTGGAAAAGACTCTGATGCTGGGAGGGATTGGGGGCAAGAGGAGAAGGGGATGACAGAGGATGAGAGGGCTGGATGGCATCACTGACTTGATGGACGTGAATCTGAGTGAACTCCGGGAGATGGTGATGGACAGGGAGGCCTGGTGTGCTGCGATTCATGGGGTTACAAAGAGTAGGACACGACTGAGCAACTGAACTGAACTGAAGGTCTACCTTAAGTCACAGAAACTTTAAAAGACCCTTCAGATGATATGTAGTAAGAGAATTAGAGAAAGGAGTTAACCCTAAAAAAACTTTGTATTTTGACACAACAGTACTCACTCTTTAAGTATCTCCAGTCTGTAGTGTTTGTTACAGAAGCCCAAGCAAGCTAATACAGTTACATACATATGGATATATATCCTCTTAACATCTTCCCACCTTGTCAGAGCCTGGAAATCTCTTGAAATTGTAGGTAAAATATTTTTAGAACATACTTTCTGGCTTTTCTTGCAAAAAGAAAACATGGGCCCTTTGTTCAAAAAGAGCAAGAAAGTATCTTTCTTTTTTATAACCTATAGTACCCTTAAAGTACTAAAATATAATGTTTTTTTTTATTTCTCCCATGGTGTGTCTTCAGCATGCCATTCTTAATTTCCCAATAAATAATGAAAATATTTAAAAGTATTAGTTTGCATTTTACCATTTATATTTATTGTATACTGCAAGTTTGAAAGGCAAATAATTTTATTTAAAAAGCATTTAAGTTGTACACAGAATCACCAAATTTCTACAGTTCTTATTTTGTAGTTTGTACATATATATTTTGTTCTTACCAGAACAGCAGAAACACTGCACATAACTAACTCAACTGTTTTTACCATTTCTTGGTACACATACAGTCTATCAACACTCGATACTGATGGCTTTTCCATATGTAAAGAAGGACTTAAACGAACTACGGGTTACCTGGTCTTTTCCTTCTGTGTCATCGTTTTCAGCATAGGGGGTTGGCTAATGCAGGGAAGGGACAGAAACAAGAAAGGATACAACAGGGCTCCTTGGTCATTAGTTTTCTTTCTGCATTTGAAGCAAAAGTTTTGATTTGATTTGAAAGAGTGGCTTCTTGGGGAAGTTAGTGCCCTGCTTAGCATCGTTAGTAGATGCTCATGTTTGCCTTGTCCTTGCTTTGAGTCTTTTGAACATCCACATATTGGGGGTTCACTGACTTTTGTCTCATGGGTCTTGCAAATTCTATATACTGATGGAGTGGCAAGGACAGGGGACATGTGTATTTTCCATTCTCCTCTGCTCATGTTCCAACATCCCACTGAACTTCTCTTACAAAGCATACGTTCAAAGGTAAAATCATTAAGAATTCAAGATAGTGACATCAGAGTATTAAAACAAGCATGAGAGCCTACTGAACAAGGGACCTTTTGTGACTGCACAGGTCGCATGTGTGTGAAGTCACATGCATAGGGGTGTGTGTGCACTCATGAACATCCAATAGTATTTTCCTAGGAAGAAGAAGACTCTTTTTCATACTTTCAAATGAATATCTGGCCTCATAAAATGAAGAGAAGATACTGTTTTAAAAGGATTGTGTTTCAGAATAGAACTTTGTCACTCTGCAAGGGAGGTGGTCATTCTTATTTTCCTCCTCTGGAGAGAACTGATGCTAGTAAATTTGCTGGTACCACTTGCAAGGCATTAATTGAGCCATTAAGTTTGGAACTATGCCTCCAAAACTTTTCCTGAACAGAAATATGGGTGTTCCAATCACAAAGCATCTGAGCTAGGGTATTTATCAACTTCATTTTTATATATAAGAAAAAGGGACTCTAAAGGACTCCTGAGGAGCTTGTAACTTTAAAAAGCATGTCCTGAGTGTTGTCCTTTAGGACTATACATAAAGCTAGGGAAGAGAGGGGCTCTCAGATGGCCAAAGAAAGGCTGAGACTTTCTTAAATGTTTGAAAATAATGCTTTTGGCAAGAGCAGTTGCTGTTCAGTGGTGTGTAACATCTTGAGTCACATGTGGCTGGCAAAATAAATTGCCTGCATCCTGCCTCATCACCTCTGTTAGACATTGATATCACACAGTGTAAAAATGGGTGTTTTATGCAGGGAAAGACACTGACATTTGTATGCACCACTCTGGAGTCTTTGCTGCTGGTGAATGCTGTGATAATTACACACAAATATTCATTCAGTCTGCCAACCATTTCTTTGTAATTGACAGTTCCTGACTCCTGGCTCACTAGAGAATTGTATACTTGGTGCAGCTCAATAAAAGCCAGGAACGGGTTTGTGTACATTGCTCTGTCAGGCAGAGTTCTGGGATGTTGAAGTCGTTCATTATAGCCTTTGCTGCATCATCCCACACAACTCCAGCCAGGATTCAGTCACTTGAAAGATTGTTTTCAAGCTTTTCAAGTAAGATGGTTTGTACTCTGAGACAAAAACTAAGAGCACTATGAATTTATGGTTCTAGCAATACTTTTCTTAGCCATTTAACAATGTGGAGTGAAGAATTTTTAAAAAGTTTATTAATCAATACTTACAGGTTGGAACAAATTATTTCTTTCTTTGATTTTGCCCAATAGAAATGGAAATAATTTGAAAAAGATAGTATAGAGACAGTAGGTGGCAAAATGCAAATGGTTTCTGTCTCTGAAACAGGAATGGCAAGGTTAGGAATATTCAGAGGTTTCTTTTCCCCCTTCTAGTTTCAAACTCAATATAATGTCAGAAATAGTCAACATAATGGATTATTGCTATTCAACAAATGAAGCAGTCCCTGTTTACAATAAAAACATATGGTAATTTAGAAACAGCAAACACATGCTATAAACATTCTGGGACTGAAATATTTACCTAAAGGCTTGGCTGATCAGTTGCATTTTATGTGCTTTATCAGAGATGCCTATTCCTTAAGTGTCAGAAAAGAAAGGCAAAAGGGAAAGAGGAAGTTGACTGACACATGGAACACATGATTTCTATACATGCTTTGCTTCTTGTCTCTTAAAAAAATGTGGATAAATGAAAACTCTGAGGTCCTTACAAGTATCTCATTTTCTGATAAGTGTTATTAATTTTTTTCCTTTATTACTTGGTTATGATTTCAATCTTATTTCTTAATTTGTTTCTAGACCAAATTCTCAAAATGCATGCCTGTCATGAATCCTCTTTCCAGACATGCACGATGAGTTTGAATTAAAAGGCCCAGGAACTGTTGTTGGCAATAACTTTTTTCCTTATAGGGCTTGCCATTTCTCTCTGTTTTTGTCACAAACTGCCAAGTTCCCTTTGAACAAAGAGCTTTTTATTCCAGCTAAGAGCATTCACCTTTGAGGCCAGGAGACCTGCCCTGACTCCTGCCTTTTCTTCTCCTCCCCAAACATCAAGGTCTCAGCAATAAAAGGGTGTTAATATTCCAAATTTCATACCTTACAGGATTACAATGAGGATGATATGAGTTATACATACTCAGCACCAGACTTGCTCAACATTATTGAGATTTCTATTGTAGTATTACAAAGAGAAAGCAAGTTCTAATTAAAAAAAAAATTGTATAGACTGTTTAAAAAGTTACCCAAAGCCTTCAATTGGTCCTCTATATACTGCCACCTGATATTATAATCTGTATCTCTTTCTTGTTACTTTTAAAATTAGCCCTTGGCTTCTTTTCTTCCTTATCTTTCTGCCTCTTGTCCTGTTTCTTCTATAAGGAAAGTTTTTTTTTCCTCTCCTCATGCACTAAATGATTTTGTTAAGGGAGTTCAAGACTTTGCACTTCAATGAGTTTGCACTGGTTATTCCATTTGGCAGTCACTACCTCTGACTTTTGTGTCCATAGCCCTTTCCTATGTGATATGTTGCTTTTTATGTGCTTATGTGTGTTATAGCTTTCTCTGATATGCTTATTAAGATAAACTCCAAAGTATTACTTTTTTCTACATCATACCTGTTAAAGCAGTGCCAAATATTTTTCTTTCTATCTCTCCATACACACAAAGGGTACTTAATAAATGCTTGCTAAACAAATAAACTATCATCAGTATGCCTCATCTAGGAGTTACAATGAAAGAATTTCGATTTGGAAATCTAGTTTTTCTTGTGCATTGTTATCCTAGCTCTCTGCCTCAGTATTTCCATATATACCATTTAGAATATTTTCAGTTATGGCTACATAAAAATGCATTTGAGGATGTTTTACATTTAAAAAAATATTTTAATACTAATATGTAAACATTACATTGTTGATGATTCTTCTGGAATCAAACCTCAGATACAGGCCATCTAGGCAGGGGACATCAAATATTTTCTTTTAAAAGTTAGGGTCAGATAGTAAATATTTTAGACATTGGCCACACACAGCCTTCATTGACATATATTCCTTAATATTTTCCTTTTAGTTTTAACAACCCTAATAACATTCAAACCATTTTTAGCTTACTGGACAAACACCAAAATGCTGCAGACCATGGTATGTGACTACTGATCTAGAGCTCTTGAACTTCAGCTCTTGATAGTTCCATTGCATAGAACTTTCAGTGCATTCTGCCTACTGTACTCCATGCAATTTTTAAAGAGTGAATTTTCCTTGTGGAAATTATTTAAGAAGAGCTGCAGAGATGAAGTATGATCAGTAAGGAACCAGAGGAGTGTTCCTTCAGTATCAAGTTCTATTACTATCTTTGCTGGCTTTGCAGCAATCCTGTTAACCCTAACAGCTTGTGACAGCTGGCTAATTCATAGAAGCCTCACCAATTAACCTGTGCAATGTCTCCATAGGCCCAGGATAATTGTGTTTGGACTAAATATTCCAGGTGGTGTCTTGACATGCCTTTAGGGACACTTCTAACACCTGGGGGAGATTCTAGGCATGACACCTGTGGGCTTGACCCCGGAAATTTTCCTTGGAGGGCAACTCAAATGCCATGTTTTTCAGAAAACTTTTCTTATTCCCAAGATCTCATAATTTTCTGAGCTCCATGACACCTGATTGTCACTTTCGTGTCTTTTAATAGCTTTTCCTGACTTCCACTGTAGCTATTCAAATTCTGTTTTTATCCACTGTGTTACGGCTTACGCGTGAAGATTTGTGTGTGTGTGTGTTTTTTTTTCTCATGTGTTTACAATACCTCTCTCCTGGTAGATGTTCAAAAACATTGAACTGAATTTAAAACCTACTGATAGTCAATTAAGTAATATTTTTCCTGTACCTTCTGTTGGCTTTTAAAGAGATGAAGAACAATCCTACTAATGATTTACTGAAAGTCTTTTTCCATCAAACAGAGCCTAAGGAGAAATGGTTTCCCCACAATATATTTTTCTAGGAGTCTATTCCCTTGCAGTTTTGTCAAATTTGATACATTTAATCATTTCTGAGTCTATGATGAATTCTGGAAGTCTGGCACTTAAGTTTTTAGTAGTTGTTTTTAGTCAAACTATGTCCAAATAAAAAAACCAAAAAACTGACTTGGACTTTTTTTCCCTTTGGGGTCATTTTCCCACATCCTTTCTTTCTCTTTCTGTTCTGAGAACATATTCCAGGGAAGTCAGTTCTGTTCTGACACTAGAGCACCTTTTAATAGCCACTTAACCATCCCAAGGAGGCACAGATCTTCTTCCTGGGCCTGTCTGTCATAGTAGGTAAAGAGAAAGTTGGCTTAGTCAAAGGCTTTCTCATCAAACTGAAATATAATCTGACTGCTTGGAGAGACATCTATGTAAGCAGGCAACAGCTTTCCTAAATTCAACCAAAAATAAGGGGAAAACATATCCTACTGAAGACTCATGCCTTGAAATGTCTTCAGAGAGCACAACCAAGTTTTCATATGTCTTACCTGGTGTATTTGCTAACAATAGTTGGTGGAAGCATAGAGAGAAGGAGGAAAAATACCTGAATTAAATGGCTGCTCTGGCAAATTAGTGTGAGAGTAAATTCTTATTTGACCATCTGGATGATTAAGTTATTTGCTGGTGGTCATTCAGAGAAAGTAAAAATTGTTCATTTGATGTGTGAAATGTATTTTCTTTAGTTTTTTTGCTTCCCCTGTGATAAAACAGTGAATTTCCCTAAGCTGTTCAGCTGTACTATGGGAATTAAATATCAATTCTAACCTTGTAAATGGGATGGAATGTGAAGCTGGATGATAGGCCCCCTAGGGAAGGACACTATGTTTTAGGTCTTTCTTTTATAGAAAACTTAGAGATAAGTTGCTCCATTTCAAAGAATGAAAGTAGATAGACAAGGAAGACAGCCCTTTTCTTAATCAAATTATATGAACAAGCTGCCTGTGGTATGATGAGTATGAAGAAAAAAAAGTGGCTTATACCTGCCTTTTTGGTGGAGAGTGTCCAAAGTGCTCTTTGCGTAAATGACAAGAAGCGTATTGTATTTTAGAATGTGCAATGCAGCGGAGATTATAAGAGTGAATTCTTCCTGTCAGCTGGACCCTTATGTATCTTGGGTTCATTGTTAAGTCAGTTCACTTGTGGTCTGTTTCCTCTGTAATTTGACTTAAAGTTGAGGGCAAAGATAAAATCAGCTTAGAGAGGAAGTTGACAATCTGGTAAATACCTGTGGCTTTTCTCTTTTAGGCAGTCGGTGAGATAACCAAGGATCAAAGCAGTGAATAATATTTCCTTAGGAAATAAGTTTTCTGCTGCTGTCAGATGGTCTTGAATATTCAAAATTGCCCTCCAGATAAGCTGACCTACAAATACACTGGGAGACTCCAGGAGGATTGGCCTCCCTACCTGCCGGAGATTCTTGGCAGTGGTACACAGACTTCTTTCGCCTAGGTGGCAGCAAGGTTCAGTGGGTGGATGAAGACCAGTATATGCTGTTCTTTGAAGTTTTTTTTTATGGAAAGCCTGGGTTAGGGGGGTCTTTTCTTCTTTCATGGAAAATCTATCTTATAAGAAGAGATGAATAGAATAGAAAAGATAGACCTTTACATGTAAATGAAGTGATGAATGGATAGAGAGAGCAAAAGATTGATTCTTATGTATTGTTTCTTTAATTAAATAGCATGATGTTTTTCTTTGGACCTCTACATTATTCTAGTAATTGGCCTATTTTATACGTTTTCACATTATTTTGCACAGAATAACACTGTATAAATTCAATTTTTAAAAGTCCTCCTCTTAAATAGTGTCAATCCCAACTAGTTTGTTTCTATTAATGAATCAACTAATTAACTTACTGATGTTTTAAAAAATTTTGGGGAGTACTGTATGCTAGTCGTTGTACTATATACTGTCAGACAAGAACCAGCAAACTTTTCTACACTAAATTTTGTACTTTTAAAGCCATAATCAAGTGATTACAAGTTTTTATTTTGTTTGCAATTGTACTATACATACAGTTTGTACAGTAAAACTGAATTTTAATTTCTTAACAGCAATTAGTGTTTAATACTTATTAAATGTCCTATGATACCCAGAACAGAGTAAAGCATATAGTACTCAGTTCATTTCTTTTGACCATCCTCTTTGGTCAAGTTTGAGAGTGCTTTTTATATATTGACAAACAGTGACTGTTTTTGTACCCACAGGCTGAATTTTTTTCTGTGCTGTCTCTTCTCTCTCATCCTGAACTTTGATCATAACTTTATATGAGAAAAAATATAAAATCAGACCTGCCTTGAGAAGTGGGAAATTTGAGAAAGCCCATCCTGGGTTGGGAAGATGCCCTGGAGAAGGAAATGACAACCCACTCTAGTACTTTTGGCTGGAAAATTCCACTTACGGAGAAGCCTAGTAGGCTACAGTCCATGGAGTTGCAAAGAGTCGGACATGACTGAGCAACTTCACTTCACATCAGATAAATGTGTAAGGAAAAAACCCTGAGGCAAATGTGAGCTAACATCATGAGAAATGGAGCACAAATGAAGTGATACAGGTATGTGAACAGTATCCTCTTCAGCTCCTTGTCCTTTTCTGTACCATCTTAATAACTGATAATCCTGGAATTATTCTTTGATTCTTCTCATTTACTCTCACTCTATGGCCAACAATTTATCAGGTCCTGCCAATACTACTTCCTGAATCATATCCCCAAACCAACCATTGAATACGACCACTCTGGTTCAAAGCACCATTTGTCATCTGGACTTTTGCTGTAATCTCCCATACAACAGCCACTTGACTTTTAAAAATAGAAAACATTTGATGCTACTTCTGTGCTCAAACCGCTGTTTCATGGCAAAATAACAGTAAAAATAAAATGCCCAGTAAGCATGAAATTTGGTCTATAAGGCGCTATAAGAACTGGTCTTTGTCTGTCAAAGCAATTGTCTTCTGACCTCCTTTCCACCTCTTCCACTCCATCTACACTGTTTTCCTGCTGTTCCTTGAACTTGCTGAGCTTATTCACATATCTGGGATTTGGGGCTTGCTATTCCTCTGCTCCAAACGTTTACCTTTGATTTTTAAATGGTTCTATTGCTCTTTTCTATCCTAAAGGAGACCAGTCTTGGGTGTTCATTGGAAGGACTGATGCTGAGGCTGAAACTTCAATACTTTGGCCAACTCATGCAAAGAGTTGACTCATTGGAAAAGACCCTGATACTGGGAGGGATTGGGGGCAGGAGGAGAAGGGAACAACAGAGAATGAGATGGCTGGATGGCATCGCTGACTCGATGGAAGTGAGTTTGGGTGAACTCTAGGAGTTGGTGATGGACAGGGAGGCCTGGTGTACTGTAATTCATGGGGCTGCAAAGAGTCAGACATGACTGAGCGACTGAACTGAACTGATCACTCCCTTTATTTAATTTTTGATTCAAATTTTACCTTCTTTGATGGGCCTTGATTACTTTAGTATTTGAACATAGGCCTAATCATTCTCTTTACTCGGTTTCTTTTAAAATTTATTTGTAGCTCTTTTCATTATCTGAGATCATATTCTTTATTTTTTTAGTGTCTTTTTTTCCTACCATAATGTAAACTAGATGAAACTGGAGAGTTTGTTTCCCACCCTATGAGTAATGCTGGAACACGTAAGTACAAAATAAGATTTACTGAATAAATGAATAAAGGGAGTAATGTTATGGCTATTTCTGGGGGCAGGTGTTCAGTGCTGGTACAATGACCTTGATTTGCTTCATGCCATTTCTGTTTGTTGAACCTGACCTGGTGTTAGTAATTTGTTAAAGAGTCAGTGTCTTCTTTGGATCACCTCTGGGTTAGGTATGGGGGCTGCAAGCCACTCAGAGCAGGAGAGAAATAAAGAAACTTCCAAGTCACAAGGTAGAATGTCATAGAATCATTGCCCAAACAGTCTTAATTGTCTCAGTTTGTAGGTGACAAAATGAAGGTCCATAAAATAGTAGCTGGAAATACTTGCATGTTCTTGGTTGTTCATCCAGGATTTTTAAGTGTATTTGATATTAAGTTATTTGATCTGTACTTCTATGATGTAGGTATTATTATGCTTTATACTTGATGGATGAGGAATGAAGTTTCAGGCACAGTCACCAGTGTTTCTCAACTATCAGTAAAACTGGATACAAACCATGGTCTCATAATTACCACTTAAGTAATATTTAATATTTTTATTCCCTGGGGACAAAATGTTCTAGTCTAAAATGGTTTTGCAGAAAATCCCAATCAGCTCTCCTAATTACTGTCTGATTATATGTCTTATATTCTAAGAACCATAGCTTTAACTTTAGTGTATATATGTGTGTGTTTATATCTCTATCGATCTATATATGTATCAGGCTTTACTGGTGCCTCATATGGTAAAGAATTTGCCTGTAATGCAGGAGAGCTGGGTTCAATCCCTGGGTTCAGAAGATCCCCTGGACAAGGAAATGGCAGCTCATTCCACTATTCTTGCCTGGAGAAGTCCATGGACAGAGGAACCTGGTGGGCTACAGTCCATGGAGTCACAAAGAGTTGGATATAACTGAGTGACTAACACTTTCACACTTTTTTTCATAGTAGGCATTATACTACCCACTTCATATCATTGAGAGAAGTGATTGATCATGTATTACGTGCTCAGCACAATTCCTGGTGCATGTAAATGCTATTGCTATTAATAAATAAAGTATTAACTACTTTCATTCAACCCTTTGGTCCCATTTATAGGTATTGCATTATCACAGTTACCTTCTTCCTAGAAGAAAAACGTTTTACAGACATCTGGAAATCCAAGGGACTGTAGAGACATCTTACCCTTACTACTAGATGGTATATAAGCATGATTTCTAAATCAAATTAGTTTCTTACAAAGCACTTTGGGAGTTAATGGAAGATATATTTTACCAGAGGAGAAGGATGTGGCAACCCACTCCAGTACTCTTGCCTGGAAAATCCCATGGATGGAGGAGCCTGGTAGGCTACAGTCCATGGGGTCGCGAAGAGTTGGACACGACTGAGCAACTTCATTTTTACTTTTCACTTTCTTGCATTGGGGAAGGAAATGGCAACCCACTCCAGTATTCTTGCCTGGAGAATCCCAGAGACAGAGGAGCCTGGTGGGCTGCCTTCTATGGAGTCGCACAGAGTCGGAGATGACTGAAGCGACTTAGCAGCAGCAGCATATTTCACCAGTTTTGGCACAAGTCACTCTCCAACTGGTATCAAAAGTCCAATGACTCATTCAACACACGTTATTTTCAATAGAACCACTGAAGAGAAAATGGAAACTTGTCATTTTCCCTTTAAGGCCATGCACATTACTGAGTTTTCTGCACACTTGCTGTGCACACATGACTTTTAAAATGAAAATACTATTCATGTGAAGAGGATGATCAAGGTAGACTGCAACAGATTGTCACTGCAGTAGTTTGAGATGTCAGTAATTCTTAAACTAAAAGGAATGCTTTCACGATTCAAGAGGATGCCTCTAATTTTACATCTGTTGTCATCTTTCATTTGTTTTCCTATTTTGGAAACGTTTACCAGCTGCACTTATCAGGCGGGTTCTGATTCTTATGGAAGAATGGTCTGTCTGAAAATTTGTGATCCAAGAGGAAGATAGGAGACATTTGTATTTTGATTTCAAAGTATTTTAAATATTTGATTGTTTATCTACTGTGAGTTTTTGTATTTCATTATTGTAGACAGCACACAGAAAAGGCTACTTTGTGTATTTGTTTTCTGAGACTTGATCAATGAAGCAAGCTTAAAGTATTTTCCCTAAAGAAATAATAACATGTAATTAATATAAAGAAATTAATTGGATCCATTTATTCTCCTCTTCTTATTACAAGGATATATTTAACCTTAGAAGTAAAAACAAGCTTCAGTGTTATTACTTCACATGGCACAATCACTCAGCTCTGTTTGATGTATGATTAGCTGTGTCTTTGGTAGCCGCTGTGACTATCATACCCCTTGGTACTCTTCAAGGAAGTTGGAGTAGGGCTTTTCAACCAGAAAACAAAGATATGATCCTTGGATGCATGGTCCTAGAATATTATCCTTTGGTTGATTTCTGAACTTTATAAGTTGTGAAAGTAAAAGTTACTCAGTTGTGTCCAGCTCTTTGTGACCCCATGGACTATATTGCCTGTGGAATTCTTCAGGCCAGAATACTGGAGTGGGTAGCCTTTCTCTTCTCCAGGGGATCTTCCCAACCCAGGGATCAAACTCAGGTCTCCCACATGGCAGGTGGATTCTTTACCATCTGAGCCACTTGAAGACACCCTAAATAGACTATTGTAAGTATTTATATAAAATGAAAGTGCTGATGAATTTTTTTTATCAGCTTGTTCTAAATGACTGGAAACTGCTATCAATAGGCCAATTGATTATATCTGAAATCCTCTAGGTAAAACAATTCTGCTTAATAAGAGACTGATGCACCTGTTCCCATTTGCCAGAATCCCATAAAAACATGGCCCAAAGGAGGGAAATTCAATTTCAAACTCCTGGGAAGTAAGAAGCATGAAAAATTAAGTACAGAAGGGGCATTCTAGAAACTTCAAAGAACAAGAAGAATAAACAATATAGTAGATGTGAGGTGAACAGAAATTTCAGTGGGAGAAACAAAGGACTGTTCTTATTAAACAGTCATTTGTGGATTGGTCTTGCCACACTTCTGAGCGGACTTCACAGAAAAGAAAAAAAAATCATCTCTTCTATCTGTGATTGTTTTGACTGGTGCTTTCTAAAGTTCTTGAGAGGTAGATCATACTGGGAAAATTGAATCAATTCATTCACTCTCAAAACATAGAACTCTTCATTACCCATCTTTGCTGAGCTGGGCCATAATTCTGATTCCCATGAAAATTTCTTGGCTTGGGAAAAGACATCTATGCCACTAAGGCAGTAGGATGTACCACCCAATGAATTCAGGGCTTTCTTTCATCAAAGTATAGCACTGAGGGTAAATTATAATAATCAAGATTGGGCCCTTAACGGAAGCCAATCTGCAAACAGATCTGAAATGGAAACTCTTGAAATCTGTTATTTAAGGCACCTTAAATCTCCTAGGAATCCATGGACTAGGAAAGTCCCAGGTATAGCACTCCAAGTTTCTACAAATATTCTCTTTGTATAAAAGCATGCTTTTTACAAGTACTATGCCACTGAAGAATAGCAGGAAGGAAGGCGTAGAGTTGCAGTGACACATGCTATTGTCATTCACACTAGCCATTCTGCAGACTTTCTGCCACCAGTCATTTTCCTTTCCTGCTAATTTACATGGTTGCTTCTTCATTGGGTGGTTTTCTATGGGTTAAGCTTTGAGAAATTCATTCTTACACCACTCTCTTCCCCTTCCTTGTTTATTTATCACAGAGCCGATAAAGCTCAGTGACATTTGACTTTGCTCTGTTGCTGACTGGGTCATGGAATGCAGAAAGCATGTATGTATCATTGAGTGGATCTCTGAGTGATGGTCTCAGCATTATGTCAAATCACAGGGTCAGCCTCTCTCATCATGTCACATCACATCATGCTTGATGTAGACACATGGCTCAATTCTAAGTATCCACATGTAATCGGGAAGCGAGCCTTCACAGCAGTCTGAGCAGTGCTTTCAGATAACATGAAATAGAACAGATTGACCTCTCCATTCTTACCACTGCAATTATAATGAACCCTGTTAGAAGTTGTGCATATATATATATATATATATATATTCACATCTCACTGATAAAATTATCTGTACAAGACAGGCATTTTCTTTCTAAATTCTTCTCATAATGATGAGACAGTGCCCCTCCTGGGTTTATTATTGTGATGAGAAGATCTAATTCCTGGAACCAGGTATTAATCTAAAGGAATCTATTGACAGAATGAGCTACATGATAGTTATTAGGGATTTGCAAGGTGACAATCAAACTAAGGCTATTAAAAAAAAAAGTTAGACTAGGCCATTGAGAGATTATTTCTGCAAAATGTCTCCACTATAAAATCAGTCCAAGCTGATAGATTAGGCTTCTGTTGCTTGATAAATCAGGAGTAGGAATATATTAACCAGTAACACTGAATACTTCCAATTTTAAATTTTGCCTTGATTAAGAACTCTAAGGCACTGAATATTACTCTTTGAAACTCCTTTGTCTTTAATCCTCCATCCTTTTCCACATTAGAAGCTAATAAAAACTAATCTGAATAAAACAAGATTCTTGAAAATTAATGAATGAAGTAATTAATGAATAATAAGTTGATGAACCTATATTATTCATATTTGTTGTGTTCCAAAAAACCCAAGAATCTACAATAGAGAGAGACGGGCATGTTTCTGAAGTTTCACCAGTGGAGAAGTAGGCTGTTCTTTCAAGATTGTGGAAACTGACATATGCTTCCCTGGGAACTCAGGAGTCTTAGGTGGAGGTATTACCCTGGTCGTCAGAAGCATTAACTTTCATAAGCACTGGTGGTCCAGTGTCATTTCCTTAGTGCTCTCAGTCTCCTGTTCCGTAGCCCTTCTGCTCATTTTACTCTAGATATTTTTCTCCATTATGCTTCTCTTTCATTCTCTATCAAAGCTTCCTCTCCTGGCTATGCTTGACAACTTAATGTGCTATTCTTCTCAAGCAATTTAATAAGAATCAAAATCTTACATGCAGAAATGAAGTCATGATTATTGGATAAGTGAGGGGTGTTTAGGAAACAGTAGACTGAATTGGTTAACTTGAAATGATGCACATGGTTAAAAAAGTATGCTCTATTTTTATGTAAATTTATCTTTGGTCTATGACATTACTCTAAAGTATTTACATTGCCATCAGCTAATATTATTTATCGCAGACTCACTGGTAGGTTGTGTTTTAATATGTTATTGTGAAAAAGACTTCCTCATTTCAGTTGATTGTAGATTCAGC
Source organism: Madoqua kirkii (assembly GCA_006408675.1). Taxonomy (NCBI): domain Eukaryota; kingdom Metazoa; phylum Chordata; class Mammalia; order Artiodactyla; family Bovidae; genus Madoqua; species Madoqua kirkii. The sequence continues at coordinate 23,801 of SJYC01039513.1, read as the reverse complement.
ATGCATATGTTATCACTGCTCAGAAAGCTAATTGAAACTTTGGTTATATTCATAATGTATTGTGTCTTGATCAAGGGCAGTAATATTCCCTTTGTTCTCTGTGCTGATCCTGCTGCATCTGGAATACTGAATTCACTTCCAGATGCCTTATGATTGTGTATTGGACCATTCCAGTTGGATTACAAATAAAAAATCAAATGTATACATATATTGATATAAAAAGACATATTGTTTGCTTAAATTTAAGGATATTGCAGGAACTGATGGCTCCTGGAACAGCCTTTCTGATGTAGGGTAAGAGTGAAGTTGAGTTAAGATTGGATCAGGGTTAGAATAAGGTGATAAATGGGCTGAGAGTGAACATAGTGTGTGCCTAGGGTGATATTGGGTACACGTTGAGCTTCAGGCAAATTTAGAGTGTTGAGGTGATGGGAAGAAGCCTATGAGTGAGTCTAGAGAGGACCAAAGAATACTTTCAAGCCTGCATAGCAGATTGGTACATTCTAGTGGATTTAGGGCATATGTCAGGCTTACCAACATAATACCTCTAGACAGAGTCAACCTAACAATGGACAAAATCAACCTTAGCAGACTGCTCCTGAACTTTTTCACCATCTTTGTTATGTTCAGTCTTCTGAGCATCTCTTATGTCTGCTGCAGCTGCTACTATTTAGTAGCTAAATCGTGTCTGACTCTTTGCAACTCCATGAACTGAAGTCTGCAAAGCTCCTCTGTCCATGGGATTTCCCAGGTAAGAATACTGGAATGGGTTGACATTTTCTCCTCCAGGGGATCTTCCCAACCCAGGGATTGAACCTACGTCTCCTGCATTCAGATAGATTCATTAGTGTTGAGCCACCAGGTCTTATGCCTGAAAGTACGTGTAAGTGTTAGTTGCTCAGTCATGTTAGACTCTTTGTGATCCCATTGACAGGTAGACTGTAGCCCACCAAGCTCCTCTGTCCATGGAATTCTCTAGGCAAGAATACTGGAGTGGGTAACCATTCTTTTCTCAAGGGGGATCTTCCTGACCCAGATACTGGAGTGGGTTGCCATTCTCATCCAGATCTCCTGCATTGCAGGCAGATTTTTTACCATCTGAGCTACCAGAGAAGCTCAAATGATCCTCAAATATGGAAAGGGAGCTGATGAAGATGTTAAAGATTAAGAGTTACCCCAGGCTTAATTGTCTAAGTTGGGAGTTTGTCGAGAAGAATAATTGGGAAGCCATAGTTCTTGTCACCTAATAACTGAAATGAGGGGCATAATGTGAAATGAATAGCTCTCTTGGCCTTGAACTTATCAGATATCAGAGTTTAAAGGGGTACTTGGAGAGATATCTGAGGAAAGCTTTCTAATAATAAGGGCTATGCAGTGATGGTATGAACACCCTTATAACCAGGGAATTACCCATTTTTTCACATTTGCAAGAAGAGAATGGTGAACTTTGCCTTGAATTGGAAATGTTATTGGGGGATCTCAAAGGCCTTTTCTGAGACTGATTCTGAGAGGCTTTGAATTCTTCAACGATAAGTTTCAAGATTTTCCTGTTTCAAAATTTTCTCTGAATCTGAAAAATCAGATCACTGAATTTTCTTCTTGAGGTAGGTTCAGTTCAGTTCAGTTGTTCAGTCATGTCCGACTCTTTGTGACCCCATGAATCACAGCATGCCAGGCCTCCGTGTTCATCACCAACTCCCAGAGTTCACTCAGACTCGCGTCCATCGAGTCAGTGGTGCCATCCAGCCATCTCATCCTCTGTTGTCCCCTTCTCCTCCTGCCCCCAATCCCTCCCAGCATCAAAGTCTTTTCCAATGAGTCAACTCTTTGCATGAGGTGGCCAAAGTACTGGAGTTTCAGCTTCAGCATCATTCCTTCCAAAGAAATCCCAGGACTGATCTCCTTCAGAGTGGACTGGTTGGATCTCCTTTCAGTCCAAGGGACTCTCAAGAGTCTTCTCCAACACCACAGGTCAAAAGCATCAATTCTTCAGTGCTCAGCCTTCTTCCCAGTCCAACTCTCACATCCATACATGACCACAGGAAAAACCATAGCCTTGACTAGACAAACCTTAGTCGGCAAAGTAATGTCTCTGCTTGTGAATATGCTATTTAGGTTGGTCATAACTTTTCTTCCAAGAGTAAGTGTCTTATAATTTCATGGCTGCAATCACCATCTGCAGTGATTCTGGAGCCCTCCAAAATAAAGTCTGACACTGTTTCCACTGTTTCTCCATCTATTTCCCATGAAGTGATGGGACCAGATGCCATGATCTTAGTTTTCTGAATGTTGAGCTTTAAGCCAACTTTTTCACTCTCCTCTTTTACTTTCATCAAGAGGCTTTTTAGTTCCTCTTCACTTTCTGCCATAAGGGTGGTGTCATCTGCATATCTGAGGCTATTGATATTTCTCCTGGCAATCTTGATTCCAGCTTGTGTTTCTTCCAGTCTAGCATTTCTCATGATGTACTCTGCATAGAAGTTAAATAAGTGGAGTGACAATATACAGCCTTGACATACTCCTTTACCTATTTGGAACCAGTCTGTTGTTCCATGTCCAGTTCTAACTGTTGCTTCCGTACCTGCATACAGATTTCTCAAGAGGCAGGTCAGGTGGTCTGGTATTCCCATCTCTCTCAGAATTTTCCACAGTTTATTGTGATCCACACAGTCAAAGGCTTAGGCAAAGTCAATAAAGCCGAAATAGATGTTTTTCTGGAACTCTTTTGCTTTTTCCATGATTTAGCGGATGTTGGCAATTTGATCTCTGGTTCCTCTGCCTTTTCTAAAACCAGCTTGAACATCAGAAAGTTCACGGTTCACATATTGCTGAAGCCTGGATTGCAGAAATTTGAGCATTACTTTACTAGCATGTGAGATGAGTGCAATTGTGTGGTAGTTTGAGCATTTTTTGGCATTTATTCCAATTTGGGATTGGAATGAAAACTGACCTTTCCTAGTCCTGTGGCCACTGCTGAGTTTTCCAAATTTGCTGGCATATTGAGTGCAACACTTTCACAGCATCATCTTTCAGGATTTGAAATAGCTCTACTGGAATTCCATCACCTCCACTAGCTTTGTTTGTAGTGATGCTTTCTAAGGCCTACTTGACTTCACATTCCAGGATGTCTGGCTCTAGAGAGGTAAAAGCAGAAGTAAAGGAGGTAATGTCACGAAAGCTTCTAGCACATACCCCTTTTTCCTAATCACTGTCTTCCTTTGACTCTTAAAGAAAACATATCAGAAGAAAATTGAGTAACTGAATAGGATGTGCTGTCTAGCACAGAAGCATTTCTGTTGGGTGAGAAATAGCCAGCCAGGCAATGGAAGATTTATGGTGTGACTTACAAACACACTTTATTGAATATTTTCACTGTAGGCTTCCCAAACTGTTGCTGACCATCAGTTCTTTGTACTTGTATTTTTGCTCATTTTTAAAAAGCAGTTTGAAACTCCAGCTGCTAAGCCAGGAATGCTCTTTTTCACTGGCAGCATTTTCCTCTATTGGCAGAATCCACAGGCAAATGCTTTGATACTTTTTGGAGTTACATTTGGTCTCTGTCATAGTTCATGCAAAGATAAGCTGATTGGGTTGTCTGGTTGGTCCCAGATGCTTTTGGCTTTAATGCCCATTAATTCTCTTTGAAAAAGAAGTCCTGGGCCAATCTTGGGTCTCAGGAGACACTTACAGATGACTTGTTCATGATCAAAAGGCAACATAATTTCCTGATGTCCATATGCTTTCTCTGGAACTTCTTTCAGTGTCCTCAAAAGTGATGTTTCTTATAAGTGGATGACAGATCATCATTTAGAAAAAGTCTCTAAGCTTCAGAAGTGTTTCCTCAAGTGTTCCTGCAAGTGAGAGTGATAAGGGCTGAACTGGTGTCTCAGAACTCCAGGGAGTAAGTTCTAGAATCCAGAGCCATAAAATCATCCCCCACAGAAATAAAAACCGGTTTATTGTTTACTTTTGCTTTATGATTATATTAAGTGGGGATTTGTAGAGTAGAAATTATCCTCATTTTTCAGTCTTATATTAATATCTGATTCACATAATTCCTCCTAGACAGTTACTTGCAAATCATTTTGTTATAAAGGAATTCAAGGGGCTAGGTAAACCAGTGGTGTGATCATATACAACATAGATTTACTGGAACTAAGGCTTTAAAGACTGACAGAAAACCATGCAAGTGGCATCTTTGAACTTCATCTGACATTCTATATGTTTATTTTTTAATGGGCAAAAGATTTAAACCTACATTTCACCAAAGAGTATATACTGGTGGTAAATAAGAACACAAAGAAATACTCAACATCTTTACTCATTAGGGTTATATAAAATCACAATGGGGTACAAATATGTTCTAAAATTGGCAAAAATTAAATTAACTGGCCAAAGTAAGTTTTGGCAAGGATGTGGAGAAAATAGAACTCTCTTGCACGCTGGTGGTAATGAAAACTGTACAAACACTCTGGAAAACTATTTGACAATGTCTTAAATATTTAAACATGCACTTATTGTATAATCTAGCCATTCCATTCTTAGATATTTACTCAAAGGAAAAAAAAAACAACACGAAAAACTCAGCACTCTCCGTGTATATGCAAATATTCATAGCATCTTAATTTGTAATAGCCAAAAACTGGAAGGACTTGTCCTTCAATGAGTGAATTGATAAAACAAATTATGATACATCCATCAATGAATTACTACTCAGCAGTAAATTTTAAATGATTAAAATATATGTGTATGAGAGTATATGACGCTCTATATGTTACACACTTCTGCATCTCTTTAGGAGCAAGCATGGAAGGCAGATAAAGATCCTTCTGTTTTCTACATTTGTTTTCCAAGAAGGACACATCCAACTAGAGGAGAGGATGCCAAGGCTGAGCAGCAGGATTGTTCTAAGAGCCAGAGTTTGTGCTTTTTGTGGTCTCAGAGAGACAGTGTGGCTCTTAAATAATGGGCTTGTTCAAGTTGAGCTTTTGAGTCTCATTTTTCTTTCTCCAACAAATAATCCCCCTTTAAAACTTTTTTTTTGGCGGGGGGGTGGTGGGAAGAGATGTTTGGGCTAGCTCTATGCACAGTCCTGATCGAAATGGTTCCCACCTTACATGTAACAGAGGAGGAATGATAAAATCCCTAATTAGGAAAATTTAAGAAAACCACATAAACCTCTGAAATAATGTTTTTATTTGTGTAAGGAATAAAAATGAAGATGATAGTACAGATTCATAAAGTTTTTGGGTGGTGTCAAGGAGCAAATCATTTCCTCTTTAAATAAAACAATTGGAGTCCTACAAACAGCTCAGAAGTAGAAACAGAGATCAAAGCCATCTGTCAGCTACCTGTTCTTATCACTCATCTTAACCTTTGCCTTCCAGGGTTGTGAGCATTCTGGAGACTGTTTGAAAGATATGTGTGTTTCTCAAGCAGCCATCATCAGAATGGAAACTACTGAACTGAAATAGTGAACTCATCAACAAAGATTAAAGTTAGATAGTATTTTTAGAAAGGGGGAGGCTCTGTGCTGGTACTTTATGCAAGTGATTTGAAATATTTATTTCAACAAACCTAAGTTTGATATTATACCACCCTTACTCTACAAATTGAGGCTGTATAAATTGCCCAAGCTCATATAGCAATCCCATGGACAGAGGAGCCTGCTGGCTACAATCCATGGGGTAGCAAAGAGTCAGTCATGACTCCCTGATTTAGCACACACATACTCATATAGCTGGTAAAAGTTGAGTTGAGATTTGACTCAACTGGTCCTCAAACTGACTCTAAAATCTCATTCTTTCCAGGGCCTGTTTTCTTTTTCGTGTACAAGATAAGTTGCTTTCTAGACATTGTAATTTTTCTCTCTGTCAGCAGGTTCCTTTTATATTTGACTTTGTATTATTTAAGTATGAACTTGAAGAACCTTCCTAACAGTTACCTATCTCTACTTCCCAGAGATATATCATCACAAAAATAATTTAAAATATTCAAATGCATGAAAATTTGGTGTTACTTTCGTATATCTAATTGTCTGTAGGCAAATTGTCTGGATATTCTAGGGGCACCTGAATTCAATAAGTCAAAACCTGAAGATTATCTTTCACACTGATAGTTCTGTTTCATTTTTCTCAGTTTCTGCGAGTGTCCTAAGCCTCCACCCAAACTGCTAACCTCTGAACCTGGGTTTTATCCTAGATGTCCTTTCTTTAGCTTTCTCTTGTCTGTTTCCCCTTCACATTCCTTCAACTAGTGCTTCATTTCAAGTCCTTTACCTTTTCTCACCTGCATTATTCAATATTGTATTGCCAATCTTCCTGTATGCAGCCTAGTACCTCCTGGATCCAAATTCTCCACTACCACTATATATAGAGAGATTTTGAAAAGTAATGTGATGTTTTATTCCCCTTCAAGACTCCAGACTTTAGGGCATCAGAGAAGGCCATCCATGGTTTTATCTTGTTTACTAGTTGCAGATTTCCACTGTGTCATGTTCTTCTGGCATTTCATCCCAAAGGCAGACACATCTACTTGAAATTTTCCAATTTTGTTTTTTGTCATATAGCTCATTCTGGTACATCTTCCCATTCTCCCCATTCATTACAGTCGTGTCCGACTCTGTGTGACCCCATAGATGGAAGCCCACCAGATTCCCCCGTCCCTGGGATTCTCCAGGCAAGAACACTGGAGGGGGTTGCCGTTTCCTTCTCCAATCATTACATAGTAGGAGGTATCTATTTATCTTTTAATATTCAGCTCAACAAAGGATGCCTTTCTAAAGCCATTCTAACATGTTCCTATAGATAGATACACATCTCCAGCTAGGCATTATCTTCTCTGTTTCCTCTCTGTATTCAGATGTCTGTTGTTGCAAGCATAAGTTATTTCATTCTTTACTTTTCTATCTTCCTTGACTGTAAGTTCCTGATGGCAAGATCTGTGGCACCAGGATCTAGCCAGGGCATGGGTCAGTCAGCTTGCAGAAGTTTGGGCAAATAAATAAATTGAGAGTGAAACCAAGATCTCAAATCTAAAGACTCTAAAAGACAGCATTCTGGCAATGGTCTAAAGGAATAGATCAATAATGAACTGAATAGTCTGGATTATATATTTTACACTTATATTAGTTAAGAAACTTGTTAGAGAATCCATAAATTAGTCTACAAAACCTACTCTGAAGTTTTCTTAGTATCTCTACATGAATTGTCATTTTTATATGAATGTATTTCAATGTGGCTCTAGAAAAAAATGAGTTAGCCTAAAACAGTGTCAAAATAATGACTTTATCCCTAATAAAGTGGATGAGTGTATTATCTTAACAAGATGTTGGGTCTAATTAATGCTGATAAAATAGAATATTTTCTCATGTCCATTATGAAACAGCATAAAGCAGACCAATGTAATGGCAAGCACCTCAGAAAATTAGAAATGATTCATTAAATGTGAGATACAACTAAAGAAAAAAATTTAGAAAATCAAATATCAAAAAAACTGATAAGCTAAATTGTCTATATTTTATATATTCATAATTTATTTCCCCCAACTGTCTGTATTTAGCTCATTTGGAAGTCATCTACAAGTTGTAGCTGTTGCTTAAATCGTAAGTGTTTCTATATTCTGAGATAATAAGAATCAATTTAAATTCCAGTGCCTCAAAACATAATCAACTTCCATATAAACTTCATTGCTTAAGGGCAATGTAGAAATTGAAAATGTATGGTCTTAACAACTTGGGCTTCTAAGAAATGCAAGTTATTCTCTTTTCCTTTGCTTCTACTTAAACCACTCTGTTTTGAGGGCACCTTTTGCAGTTCACTATTGGATGATATATTTTTATTTTCTTCAAATTTATGTCATTTGGTTAGAATAAAAAGCATACAGGCTCACAAATGACAATTTTTAACTGGGAGAAAGTAGATTAAATAAAATCAGTGTGTAGGCATCAAAGACCTTATGTCTTTTCATTGGGGTTTGGAATGGGGACCCAACAACTGAAGCACACTTGTCTTCACGGTGAGGGCCCATGAGTTCTGACGCTCAGATGTACAGCCAGCTGCCTAAACCCACATTCATGTGAATGTGGACAAGTTGTTTTAGTTTGGTAAATAGTTCTTAGGCATTGTTAGAAGCACATTTATGCAGGCCAGTCTTTCAAATTACAATTGACCTGGTCTACATTTGCTAGCATTTACTCATGGTGGTGACACTGGCTAGTGGTTTGTAGTTGTACTTTGTTTCACATGTGTATGAGTATACTCAGCATAGTCAGAGTTACTGAGTAGCTCTTCTTTTTTACCTCTCTTTTTCATTTTTTCATCTTTTAGTTATTTTTTGCCTCTTCCTGCATTCACTCACTCACTCAAGTCCCCTCTGAATATTAACCAGGTACTGAGCTCCTTAGTTTTGAGCTGGTAACCTATGCCTTTTCTTTAAGAAAGGCAGCTGTGCCCTTGGTAAAAATCCTTTCTCCTCACGCTTTCCCCTCTTTTCTGCTGCTGCCACTCCATCCTCCCCTCTCTGAAGCTGTGCATGCTGTCATTTATTGGGTAGATATTGCATGTCAGGTCCTGTACGGTCACTGTATATATGTTATTACATCACTTCACACAGCCACCTATGAAGGAAAACCAATTACCTCATATTTCATCCAGGAGAAAAACAGAGCCCAGTGTGAACTGCCTCAAAGTTTAGAGTTAGTGAGTAAATAGGCCATGAACAAAATCCAGTTGTATCTGACTCAAAAGTCCATTCTTTTCTATTGCTTCATTTTTACTTCTTTAATCGATTTTAACTTAACTTACAACTTCTAAAAGTTTTAGAAACTAAAGCACTGAACTTGTTACGACCGCTTTTTTATGGCTATGACATCTCTAATGTTGGTTTGGCTTTCAGAGAGATTACTTTTCAAATGGATTTGTAGAAGGTGGGGAGTGTACATGGAAGAGTGATTATTTTCAAAATTCAATTGAATGCTTACACTTTTATAACTAAAACAGTAATTGGAACATAAAATATATTGACAGCACTTTAGTTTTTATTTTAGAGCAACAGGTCCCTTAATAAAGGATCTGTTCAATGGAGACCTTTACAAATTGAACAAATGCAGAGCTCACTCTCCCAGTCTGACAAGAAGGTCAGCCATCTGCCCTCAGAATTTGAATGATGGGGCTGTCATTTAGGTTGGTATTTGATATTAAACTATTGCTATGAAATTCTAAATTACAAAGTGAAGAGAGGATGGTTGGTTTATCAGGATGATATGGAAATTATCTTCAAATTCTTTCCCCTAAATGTCCCAGTTTAGAAGCCACAAAGTAATTTCTCTGGTTTGGGCAATACTAGACCACCTCTCCATCAGACTAAAAAAATAAAATAATTTCCTGTTTTAAATCACTAACTATTTCCTCAGATTCCAGTGTGCATTTAACACTGTGCTCGATATTATGGATAATATAAATATACTTTGAGATATGACACTTAAGCCCAATCTAAAATATTTGGGCTTGTAGTACAGTGTTGAAATAAATACTTATCATTTCTAAGATATTTTGAAGATCAAGAAGAGGAATAACTCCACAAGTGAAGTTCTTTACTCTGTGGAAAATTTTTGTTAGGACATTTTTGTTTGATTAGAGCAACACACTCACATCCTCAAATAGAATACAAACTGACATAATGATAATAGTTTCCACTTCCAATGTGTCTTGCCAACTTATCAAATAGTCTAGGTTGCAACAATACAGAGACATTTGCATCTAGGAGAAAACTAAAAGGTTCTTGGTATACTAAACGTGCTTCTAAGTGAGGAGATACATCAAATATCATTTTAGCATACTTAGTACTATGGCAGGATATATAGGTATGTTGGAGGGGCAGTATGTGCAGAACAGCAAATACACATGAGATGGAGATGAACTTATAGAGATATATGCAAGAAGTCTCTCAACACTATGTCATTAAAGACAATAAACAGTGTCACCTTCTAATCTTTCATCTTAAAACTGTGTAGATTCATAATTAGAAGTAGATTTTGGATTTTTCATCTTTCCTCTAATGAGGTAAAGCCACATTAGCTTGGTGGTTGCCTTACCTGTTGATACTAGATATTAGACAAAGCCCTGATATTGTTATTATGGTGATAAGAAGGGAAAGGGAATTATACATTCTTTTGTAATGTGAAGGGTATTTGAATCACAAAGCCATCTAGTGAGAGTCTTTTAGTGTGGGATTGATGTGTCATACTTTCCACTCCATCATGCTGGCGTGACTGATGAGGTCCATAAACATTCCATATAGCTGGTAAGTCAGAGTGGTCTCTATCCTTAGTACTTTAGGGAAGAAGAACTAAAGAACCATTTATTCTTATGTAAATGAAATGTCTTAGTGATTATAGTTTTCCATCCAGTCAAGTTCAGTTAGGCAATTGGATGCAGCTTTGACATAATTTGGCTGCAAAGAATATAATTAGTCTGATTTCTGTGTTGACCATCTGGTAATGTCCATGCGTAGAGTCTTCTCTTGTGTTGTTGGAAGAGGGTATGTGCTATGACCAGTGTGTTCTCTTGGCAAAATTCTATTAGCCTTTGCCCTGTTTCATTCCATATTCCAAGGCCAAATTTGCCTGTTACCCCAGGTGTTTCTTGACTTCCTACTTTTTCATTCCAGTCCCCTATAATGAAAAAGACATCTTTTTTGAGTGTTAGTTCTAAAAGGTCTTGTAGGTCTCCATAGAACCGTTTAAACTTCAGCTTCTTCAGCGTTACTGGTTGGGGCATAGATAGAATTGGATTACTGTAATATTGAATGGTTTGTCTTGGAAACAAATAGAGATCATTCTGTCATTTTTGAGATTATATCCAAGTATTGCATTTTGGACTCTTTTGTTGACCATGATGGCTACTCCATTTCTTCTAAGGGATTTCTGCCCACAGTAGTAGATATAATGATCATCTGAGTTAAATTCACCATTCTAGTCCATTTTAGTTCACTCATTCGTAGAATGTTGATGTTCACTCTTGCCATCTCTTGTTTGACTACTTCCAATTTGCCTTGATTCAGGAACTTAACATTTCAGGTTCCTATGCAATATTGATTGCTCTTTACAGCATCGGACTCTGCTTCTATCACCAATCATATCCACAGCTGGGTACTGCTTTTGCTTTGCCTCCATCCCTTCATTCTTCCTGGAGTTATTCCTCCACTGATCTCCAGTAGCATATTGGGCACTTACTGACCTGGGGGGTTACTCTTTCAGTATCCTATCATTTTGCCTTTTCATACTGTTCATGGGATTCTCAAGGCAAGAATACTGAAGTGGTTTGCCATTTCTTTCTCCAATGGACCACATTCTGTCAGACATTTCCACCATGACCTGCCCATCTTGGGTGGCCCCACAGGGCATGGCTTAGTTTCACTGAGTTAGAGAAGGCTGTGGTCTGTGTGATTAGATTGACTAGTTTTCTATGATTATGGTTTGTGTGTCTGCCCTCTGATGCCTCTCGCAACATCTGCCATCTTACTTTGGTTTCTCTTACCCTGGGCGTGGGATATCTCTTCAGGGCTGCTCCAGCAAAGCGCAGCCACCGCTCCTTACCTTGGATGAGGGGTATCTCCTCATGGCCAGCCCTCCTGACCATGAACATGAAGTAGCTCCTCTCAGCTCTCCTGTACAACCACAGCTCCATGGATGTGGGGTTGCTTCTCTTGGCCACCGCCCCTGACCTCGGGCGTGGGGTAGCTCCACCTGGCTGCTGCCCCTGACTGTGGCTCAGATCATGAACTCCTTATTGCCAAATTCAGACTTAAAGTGAAGAAAGTAGGGAAAACTGCTAGACCATTTAGGTGTGATCTAAATCAAATCCCTTATGATTATACAGTGGAAGTGAGAAATAGATTTAAGGGACTATTTCTGATAGATAGAGTGCCTGATGAACTATGGATGGAGGTTCGTGACATTGTACAGGAGACAGGGATTAAGACCACCCCCATGGAAAAGAAATGCAAAAAAGCAAAATGGCTGTCAGGGGAGGCCTTACAAATAGCTGTGAAGAGAAGAGAAGTGAAAGGCAAAGGAGAAAAGGAAAAACATAAGCATTGAAACCAGAGGTCCAAAAATGGTAAGGAGAGATAAGAAAGCCTTATTTAGTGATCAATGCAAAGAAATAGAGGCAAACAACAGAAAGGGAAAAACTAGAGATCTCTTCAAGAAAATTAGAGATACCAAGGGAACATTTCATGCAAAGATGGGTTGATAAAGGGCAGAAATGGAATGGACCTAACAGAAGCAGAAGATATTAAGAAGAGGTGGCAAGAATACACAGAACTGTACAAAAAAGAATTCACAACCAAGATAATCACAATGGTGTGATCACTTACTTAGAGCCAGACATCCTGGAATGTGAAGTCAAGTGGGCCTTAGAAAGCATCACTACAAACAAAGCTAGTGGAGGTGATGGAATTCCAGTTGAGCTATTTCAAATCTTGGAAGATGATGCTGTGAAAGTGCTGCACTCACTACGCCAGCAAATCCAGAAAACTCAGAAGTGGCCACAAGACAGGAAAAGGTCAGTTTTCAGTTTTCATTCCAATCTCAAAGAAAGACAATGCCAAAGAATGCTCAAACTACCACACAGTTGCACTCATCCCACACACTAATGAAGTAATACTCATAATTCTCCAAGCCAGGTTTCAGCAATACGTGAACTATGAACTTCCAGATCTTCAACCTAGTTTTAGAAAAGGCAGAGGAAGCAGAGATCAAATTGCCAACATCCACTGGATCATGCAAAAAGCAAGAGAGCTCCAGAAAAACATCTATTTCTGCTTTATTGACTATGCCAAAGCCTTTGACTCTGTGGATCACAATAAACTGTGGAAAATTCTGAAAGAGATGGGAATACCAGACCACCTGACCTGCCTCTTGAGAAACCTATATGCAGGCCAGGAAGCAACAGTTCGAATTGGACATGGAACAACAGACTGGTTCCAAATAGGATAAGGAGTAAGTCAAGGCCTGTCTCTTATACACATCTAGATGTGTATAAGAGACAGTCATTTCTGTCCTTTATCGAGCCCATCTTTGCATGAAATATTCCTTTGGTATCTCTAATTTTCTTGAAGAGATCTCTAGTCTTTCTCATTCTGTTGTTTTCCTCTATTTCTTTGCATTGATTGTTGAAGAAGGCTTTCTTATCTCTTCTTGCTATTCTTTGGAACTCTGCATTCAGATGCTTATATCTTTCCTTTTCTCCTTTGCTTTTTGCCTCTCTTCTTTTCACAGCTATATGTAAAGCCTCCCCAGACAGCCATTTTGCTTTTTTTGCATTTCTTTTCCATGGGGATGGTCTTCATCCCTGTCTCCTGCACAATGTCATGAACCTCATTCCATAGTTCATCAGGCACTCTATCTATCAGATCTAGTCCCTTAAATCTATTTCTCACTTCCACTGTATAATCATAAGGGATTTGATTTAGGTCATACCTGAATGGTCTAGCAGTTTTTCCTGCTTTCTTCTTTTTAAGTCTGAATTTGGTAATAAGGAGTTCATGATCTGAGCCACAGTCAGCTCCTACTCTTGTTTTTGTTGACTGTATAGAGCTTCTCCATCTTTGGCTGCATAGAGTATAATCAGTCTGATTTCAGTGTTGACCATCTGATGATGTCCATGTGTAGAGTCTTCTCTTGTGTTGTTGGAAGAGGGTGTTTGCTATGACTGGTGCATTATTTTGGCAAAACTCTATTAGTCTTTGCCCTGCTTCATTCCACATTCCAAGGCCAAATTTGCCCGTCACTCCAGGCGTTTCTTGACTTCCTATTTTTGCATTCCAGTCCCCTATAATGAAAGGACATCTTTTTTTGTGTATTAGTTCTAAAAGCATATCAACATGTAAATACAGATGAGTCACTTCAAAGATGCAAAAATAAAAGTGAACAATTTTTTAAGTTGTTTGTTATTCTTTTCTGTGATTAAATTCAGAGTAAAACTAAATGACATGAACCTACACACAGCAGAATTATAAGAAAAAAATTAAAAAGAAGAAATGCTCACAAAGTTAACCATCACATTAAAATTCCTTTTCACTGGGTGAGCTGAAATACCATGAAAAAAAAAATCCACCTGCCATTCAGTTTAATTTCTTGTGTTTAGAGCTCTATAGCATTCTGTGTAAAACTAATCAATAAAAAGGATTTATGAGGCCTTGAAATAGAACAGTCGAAAGGAGGAAATTATAGTCAGTTTTAGTTATTAAAGATTTTCACCACTAAATTTAGTATAAGGGAAACGTTATACATCTTTTTTAGCTGAAACAGGACATTTATCAAATGCATGGATTGGAGAGACGATTGTGCTTAGACCCACTGTAATGTGTCTTTATTTGTTGCTCACCATTTATTGTTGGCTGTGGTGAAGTAGGCCTAAACAGGATTGGAAAAGCTATGTTAAAAAAAAAAAAAAGGCAAGAAGACACAGTGAGCCGTGGCCCAGACATGAGACAAAAAGACGTATTTGTGAATTCAGATCCAGTTCATACTAAATAGCTCTGTGTGACCTTATTTTAAAGAGTGAAAGCAAGAAAAGAGGAAACCAAGGGAGGAAGTGAGGAAGGAAGGGAGGAAAACTCCCCACCACCTCGAATGGCCTTCACTTTATGGGATCAAAATCTATCTCTGATCCTACTTGGAAACCAAGTCATTACTGATTTTTGTTTATTTTTGGTATTATAATATTTGCTGGACCAGGAGCATTTCTGAAAATAGTCGTACATGGACTGTGTAACACTGTTGCGTTGTGATGAATTTTGAGAGAGTGCCTCAAGGCACTTGGGTGCTGCTGTGCGTAAATTAATGGTCTTGAGACTTTTACCCAGATACATTTCATAGCAGGTTAATTTGAGAAAATTCAAGAATTTAGCTTTTGTTTGATGAAATGCAAATGACAGATGGAAAACTGCGGTATTTTGAAAAGAAAAACTGTAATGATGCACAGAACATAAGATTGCCATAATAATAATGGTGCTTAGCATTTACACTGAGTTCTTCATCTTCAAAGTACTTTACAAACAACTAATTAAGCCTCATAACACTCCTGAAAGACAGGTAAGGATCATTACTGCCATTCTACAGATGGAGAAAATGAGGCATGGGGCGGTTAAGTATTTTTGCCTAAGGCTATTGGAAATAAACAAAGTCAACCAGATTTAGGTCTAGGGACTCAGTCTTAACATGGAGAAAGAGACCAGCATTCTTTGAACCAAAACAATGAGGCTTTTAGTGCTGAATATCTTTCCTTTTGAAAAGATTAACCTGTCATTCAGTTAATACCGATTTCCCAATAAATTAAAATGATACAGTATAACTCCCATTTGCTGTTTCTTTATTTGTCTCATTCATTCTTCAGTCTCCACAATTATCCCCAAAGAATGCCTTTTCTGAATGATTAGGTGACAAGGGCCTTTACAGTCAATTCACCTGGAGGAAAGGCATTGAAAACTCAGGTTTTACTTTATGTTAAAGTTGCGAATCATATTGATGGGCTTCATTTAAAATTATGACAACTCCTCATTTCTGATGGGCAGTAATTGTTGGCAATTTCAAAATCCTGTAGTGTGTGAAAGAAAAAATATGTAGATTTTACTCTTTTATTCTTTTCTACTAGTTAACTCTTCTGATAATTCTCCTGAGTCCCCAAATTATTGTTGAAGGTGTAGAATGTCACCAAAAAAACAATTCTCAGCATGAAAACAATCTAGTAGATTGCTTATTTTTGGTATTACTGCTGTTTACCTTTAGAAGTCACCCAGGTTTTAAAGAAGAGTTGGAAATACATTATGGAAAAGAGCAGACATTTTAGGACAATTTTTTCTTTTATTTCTCTTTGGAAGATTAATAAAGCCAATGGTTGTATTTATATATATACTTATTTGTAAATTCTCAGCCCCTAGGATCTTACATACTGTCTGAGGGAACAGGATTTGAAATAAGAGTGAGGACTTCACTAACACCACTGCGGGAGGTAAATGTATAATTAAGTCATATTCTATCTTATAAATATGTTGAAGAAATACAAAAAGGAACAGAGATTACTTTTGTCTGCTTAAGTACTGAAAAGGGTATGTACTTACCAAATATTTTGTGATTTGTCCATAGCACCAGCTTTTGAAGACTTTGATATTGAAAAATAACCCCTGTAAACTATTTTTTTTAAATTCCCAACAATAAAACCATTTTAAACTTAGAATGTGATGACAGTTGCACAACTTTGTGAATACACAAAACCCATAAAATTGTGCACTTTAAATTGTAAATTTTATGTTATATCAATTATAGCTCAATAAAACTATTTTTTTTTTTTTAGATGTCAGAAAATGCCAAGCCAATCCACCGCTGTCTCACTTTCAGGGCTTATCTATTTTAGCTTCCAATCAGTTTAGAATATGCTCTCAGAGTATATTAAAAAGATTACATTTTCTTCTCACTTTGTTTCTGTTGACTCTGCAGGAATCATTTGGATGCTCAGCTGCTGTCCATTCTCAGCACTTATCCCATGGAACACCATTGCAGAAAAACACTGGGGCAATACCAGCCAAGCTGATGTGGCTCTCTAACTACTAAGAGTGAAACTACTCCCTGTTCAAGTATACGATAGCTCATGAGAAAAACAGATTAATTTCTCTGCCTTCATAATTACACAAAAGATCAGGTGCTGTCATCATCATAATTTGATTTTCCCCCTACCCCCCTGGTGGCTCAGATGGGTAGGTACTGGGGTTTGATCCCTAGGTTGCAAAGATCTCCTGGAGAAGGGAATGACTCCCCACTGCAGTATTCTGGCCTGGAGAATTCCATGGATGGAGGAGCCTGGCAGGCTACAGTCCATGGTGTCGCAAAGAGTTGGACACGGCTGAGCAACTTTCACTCACTCACTCCTGGAGTTCATGGTTCCTCCTTGGTTCCTTGAGCTTAGCTTCTAAGCTGGTTTATCTGCCTGTTGTTGTTTAGTTGTTAAATCTTCTCTGACTCTTTATGACACCATGGACTGTGGCTGGACAGGCTCCTCTGTCCATGGGTTTCCCAGGTAAGAATACTGGAGTGGGTTGCCATTTCCTGCTCCCTCCTCCAGAGGATCTTCCCAACCCATGGATCAAATCTGTATCTTCTGGGTCTCCTGCATTGCAGGCAGTTTCTTTATCCACTGAGTATCTATCTGTAGAAGACTACAATATGGAGACCATATCTTCAATGATATCTAAATTCAACAGGAAAAATATAATGAAACTACTGAATATTTGCAAAATAAATCTGTGAAAGATTGGATTTATAGGTGATTAGATGGAGTCACTATTTTCATCCTTTCTATTTTTCCTAGTTTCCCTACTTTTTGATGCCAGTACTCTATGAAAACATAATTGTAATGACTAAAGAATAATCTAGAAAATGAATGTATTGTGATTTATCCAATCATTTTTTTATTAGCATACAACTAGTGTGATTCCAACTCTTAAAATAGCATGAACAATATCTTCTTCATTACCCTTGTTTATAAGTTTTATTCTGTTATTATTTTGTATCCAGTTTTATGTTAAATTTTTACTGTATTTGATGTGATCACTAATCTAGAGCCAGACATCTTGGAATGTGAAGTCAAGTGAGCCTTAGAAAGCATCACTACAAGCAAAGCTAGTGGAGGTGATGGAATTCCAGTTGAGCTGTTTCAAATCCTGAAAGATGATGCTATGAAAACGCTGCACTCAATATGCCAGCAAATTTGGGCAACTCAGCAGTGGCCACAGGACTGGAAAAGGTGTTTTTATTCCAATCCCAAAGAAAGGCAATGCCAAAGAATGCTCAAACTACCGCACAATTGCACTCATCTCACATGTTAGTAAAGTTATGCTCAAAATTCTTCAAGCCAGGCTTCAGCAATATGTGAACCGTGAACTCCCTGATGTTCAAGCTGGTTTTAGAAAAGGCAGAGGAACCAGAGATCAAATTGCCAACATCCACTGGATCATGGAAAAAGCAAGAGAGTTCCAGAAAAACATCTATTTCTGCTTTATTGACTATGCCAAAGCCTTTGACTGTGTGGATCACAATAAACTTGTTAAGCATAGAGTTACTGCCTCTCAATTTCACTCCAAGGCAATAACAAGAGACATGATAATATGTCCACACAAAAACTTTTACATGAAAGTTTAGTGTTTGATAGTGTTAGTTGCTCAGTTGTGTCTGATTCTTTATGACTCCATGGATTGAAGCCCACCAGGCTCTTCTGTGCATGGAACTCTTCAGGCAAGAATACTGGAGTGGGTAACCATTCCTTTCTCTAAGAAATCTGCCAGACCCAGGAATCAAATCCAGGTCTATCACATTGCTAGCAGATTCTTTACCATTTGAGCCACCAGGGAAAGCCACATGAATGTTTACAGCAGCACTATGCACAAAGACCCAAAAATTGAAACAATCTAAATTTTATCAATTTATAAATGGATAAATAAAATGTGATCTAGCCATACAAAGGAATCATTTATCAATATAAAGAAATAAAGTACAAAGTCTTCAATAAGAATAAACCCTGAAAATATTATGTTAAGTGAAAAAAAAAATCCAGACACAACAGATAACATTATAGGGTATAATTAATCTAAAATGTCCAGAATCGGCAAATATATAGAGACAAAAAGTAGACCGGTGATTTTCCAGGGCTAGGAGTTTGTAGGAGATGGAGGGAAGATAGGGAGCAACTGCTAACACGTATGAGGTTTTATACTGGAGTGATAAGGAGTGTGTGCTCAGTCATTCAGTTGTGTCCTACTCTTTGGGACCCAGTGGGCGAGAGCCTGGCAATCTCCTCTGTCCATGGGGTTCTGCAGGCAAGAATGCTGGAGTGGGTTGCCATGTCCTGCTCTGGGGCACCTGCCCAACCCAGGGGTCAGACCTGCATCTCTTGTGTCTCTTGCATTGGAAAGCAAGTTCTTTACCACTAACGCCAACTGGGAAGCTCCTTGGGGTGACAAATATATCCTAAAATTAGATCGTTGTGATGACTGTATAACTCTGTGATATGTTAAAAACATTAATTTATAGCCTTTAAATGGATGATATATATGTTATATAAAATTTATTAATTAAACCTGCTTTTAAAAGATGCTTTTTGGACTCCTGTAAGTCAAAATTTTTGAGGCTAAAAGAAAGAAATTAAAATATGAATTTAGGGATTGTGGTCTTCTATTAGAAGAACTAGATGAAATAGTCAGAATCAATGGAAGTGGCCTAATGATCACTCCTTGTATTAGTCAGGATTGTCTAGAGAACAAGAACCAATAGGATACAGACCTCAGAAGAAATTTATTACAAGGAATTGTTCACACAGTTATTGAAGCTGAGAAATCCCACACTGTTGTCTGCAAGCTACAGCCCCTGAAGGTAAGTCAGTGTCGGAAGACTGTAATTCAGTCCAAATCCAAAGTTATTATAGCTTGTTCAAAATGTGCTATAAGCATGTAGAGAACAAGAACCAATAGGATACAGACCTCAGAAGAAATTTATTACAAGGAATTGTTCACACAGTTATTGAAGCTGAGAAATCCCACACTGTTGTCTGCAAGCTACAGCCCCTGAAGGTAAGTCAGTGTCGGAAGACTGTAATTCAGTCCAAATCCAAAGTTATTATAGCTTGTTCAAAATGTGCTATAAGCATGTGGAATTTAACTGTGGTGTTGGAGAAGACTCTTGAGAGTCCCTTGGACTGAAAGGAAATCCAGTCTATTCTGAAGGAGATCAGTCCTGGGTGTTCTTTGGAAGGAATGATGCTGAAGCTGAAACTCCAGTACTTTGGCCACTTCATACAAAGAGTTGACTCATTGGAAAAGGCTCTGATGCTGCTAGAGGTTGGGGGCAGGAGGACAAGGGGACAACAGAGGATGAGATGGCTCGATGGCGTCACTGACTCGATGGACATGAGTCTGAGTGAACTCCAGGAGTTGGTGATGGACAGGGAGGCCTGGCGTGCTGCGACTCATGGGGTTGCAAAGAGTCAGACATGACTGAGCGACTGAACTGAACTGAACTGAAAGAATGACAAATAATATTTTCATCCTTCCACAATCAGTAGAATTTTATGTTACAGATTCCAACAGTATAAATTTCCACTAATACTCTGTTTACTTTCCTTAATGTTAAACTCACTTATCCCTTTGAACAAATATCATGGATTTTCTTCTTTTCAGATATGTATGAATCTTTTCTTCAATAAATGTAAGTTTTATAATATTTAGCTGACTTCTTTTCAAAGAATGTCCTTCAATACATCTTCAGATGCATAGTTGACCTTGTTTATTCTGCCTTCCATGTTTTATATATGTGTGTGTCTGTGTGTGTATGCTTGTACATGCTGCATTGTTTCAATCCTGTCCAACTCATTGTGACCCCTTGGACTGTAGCCCACCAGGTCCCTCTATCCACAGGATTCTTTAGGCAAGAATACTGGAGTGGATTGCCATTTCATCCTCCAACTGATCTTCCCAACCTCGGGACTGAACTGGCATCTCCTGGGTTTCCTGAATTGGAAAGCAGATTCTATACCACTAGTGCCACCTGAGAAGTCATATATATATATATATATATATATATGTAAACATATATAAATGCCTTTTAAAATCCATACATATTTGTCTTAATTTCCTGGTGCTTCTCATGTTGCCAAATTTTATACCCTTCAATAATATAGATTACTATCCAATCTTTTTAAGTTTGTGTATTTGTAAGTAAAAGTGCCTTCTTTCTCTGTGGATCTAAAAATTACTTGACAAATTAGGACATGACTGAAATTAGCTTGGCTTTTATCCATGTATAGAATGAGGACCTGTAACAGTGTAAGAAAAAGTGTGAAGTAGCCTCCTGCCTTTTAACCTTCTGCTATACAGTGGCTTTCTTACTGCATGAAAGGTTTATTCTTTTTATTTTAGTAGTCTTTGGCAAAAGTGTGTGTGTGTGTGTGTATATATATATACACACACACATACATATATGCATGCTTAGTCACTTCTGTAGTGTCCAATTCTTTGCAATCCCATGTGCTGCAGCCCTCCAGGCTACTCTGTCCATGGGGATTCTCCAGGCAAAAACCCTGGATTGGCTTGCCATGCCTTCCTCCAGGGGATCTTTGCGACCCCCTGAGAAGTGGGTCCTGGGACCTGGGAAACTATATGTACATAGCTACCAGCAATGTCCCTGGTGGCTCAGCTGGTAAAGAATCCACCGACAATGCAGGAAAGCCCTGTTCAATTCCTGGGTCAGGAATATCCTCTGGAGAAGGGATAGGCTACCCACTCCAGTACTCTTGGGCTTCCCTAGTAGCTCAACTTATAAAGAATCTGCCCTCAATGCAGAAGACCTGGGTTCGGTCCATGGGATGTGAAGATTCCCTGGAGAAGCCGACGGCTAACCACTCCATTATTCTGGCCTGGAGAATTCCATGGACTGTATAGTATATTGGGTCACAAAGAGTCAGACATGACTGAGCGACTTACACTTTGACTTTCATATGTATACATATTCCCTGGTGGTTAAATGGTAAATCTACTTTCCAGTGCAGGAAATTCGAGTTCAATCCTTGCATCAGGAAGATCCCCTGGAGAAGGAAATGGCAACCTGCTCCAGTATTCTTCTTTCTTGGGAAATCTCATGTACATAGGGGCCTGACAAGCTATAGTCTATAGGGTAACAGAAGAATTGGTCTCGACTTTCCAACTAAGCAACAACTGTATGACACTTTGTGCATTTGTCTTCCTTGAGGAAGTTTGCATAATTTGCTTTTTAAAAACTAGGGAAGTGTCATTGCAGTAAAGCATAGATATATTGATACTGTGCTGTTTAAAGATGTTAGAGGCCTTCCTTTTTCTGGCTATATAGGACAGAGGTCATAGTTTGTTCATTCATTCACTTCTGTATGCATTCGTGAATATATTCAGTAGCATTTACTGTCAATTGGTGTAGCAATCTCTCTGACAACTTACAGTTTACAGAGACTTCTTGAAATGAATACCCAGTAGAGAAGATAGATGAGCCAATATTTAAACTTCTACATTCTAGATGTGCAATGGGGATTGAGAGTAACTCCAATTACTAATTAGTTTAACTTTAAAGATGCTTCAACCAAGCTATTAACGATAACCCTGTATGTGAGACAGCAAAAGAGACACAGATATATAGAACTTTCTTTTGGACTCTGTGGGAGAGGGAGAGGGTGGGATGATTTGGGAGAATGGCATTGAAACATGTATAATATCATATAAGAAACAAATCACCAGTCTAGGTTCGATGCAGGGTGCAGGATGCTTGGGGCTGGTGCACTGGGATGACCCGGAGGGATGGTGTGGGGCGGGGAAGTAGGATGGGGGTTTGGGATTGGGAACACGTGTAAACCCGTGGTAGATTCATGTTGATGTGTGGCAAAACCAATATAATATTGTAAAGCAAAATAATAATAATAATAATAAATTAAAATAGAATGTGTATATGTATGCATTAGTATACTGTATTGGTGTTTTTCTTTCTAGCTTACTTCACTCTGTATAATCGGCTTCAGTTTCATCCACTTCATTTTAAAATGTGGGTAGAGACAGCAAAAGAGACACAGATGTATAGAATAGTCTTGTGAACTCTGTGGGAGAGGGAGAGGGTGGGATGATTTGGGAGAATGGCATTGAAACATGTATAATATCATATAAGAAAGGAATCACCAGTCTAGGTTCGATGCAGGGTGCAGGATGCTTGGGGCTGGTGCACTGGGATGACCGGGAGGAATGGTGTGGGGAGGAAGGTGGGAGAGGGGGATTCAGAATTGGGAAGATGTGTACACCCGTGGTGGATTCATGTTGATGTGTGGCAAAACCAATACAATATTGTAAAGCAAAATAATGATAATAAAATAAATAAAATAAAATACTTTTAAAGGTAGTAATAATTTCATTATTATTCTCATCTTTCTTTTAAATATTTTCAACAACTGCCTTATGAGTTTTTTAACCAAAAAAATTTAACATTGATGAAATACGTTGATGCTCTTAAAATTATCGTATCTACCATTATTTTTATATTTAGAATAGCTTTCCGAAAGTGTAATCTCCAAAATGGGAGCTTCCCAGGTGGTGCTAGTAGTAAGGAAGTTGCCTGCCAATACAGAAGACATAAGAGATGTGAGTTTGATCCTTGGGTTGGGAAGATCCCCTGGAGGGTGAAATGGCAACCCACTCCAGTATTCTTGCCTGGAAAATCCCATGGACAGAGGAAACTGGTGGGCTATAATCCATAGGGTCGCAAAAAGTCAGAGACGACTGAAGCGACTTAACACACGCATACACACAGACACACACACATGCATTGAATTTCCATTGAGGGAATAGAAACACACACATGCATTGAATTTCCAATGAGGGAATAGAGAGTACAGCGTTTACTGAACATACTTGACTGTGGAGTGCTTTGCTTATTGAGAGTTCCATGGGGCTAATACTCCTCAGCACACACTGTAGGGGACCCTATGAAGAAATTATTTGCCTGTTTCAAGATCATTTTTTAAAAGCTAAACCATACTTTCTTTTAGTTTTAAAAGCTTCACTTTTCATTTATTTAACTATTCTTTCCTATAAGGTCTTTAATTATATACACATTGAAGGTGAGACTTTATTTTTTAACCCAATAATCAATTCTCTCAATAACTTTTGTTTAAAAACCTACATCTTTTAAATGATATAATTTTTATGTATAAATTGTATGTATATTATTGGTGTGTTGAGGT